>JAGFNQ010001547.1:367944-394814 GCA_024364735.1 Boesenbergia rotunda
TCGGGATTCAGAGCATGTACTCCATAATAAATTGAGGTCAGATCCAATTATAAAATCAGTATAAATTGGATCACCTCTATGTCGGTCATGTTCAATGCACACAAAATACACTAGTGCAATTCTATGGTCTAGATAAATCAACACCAAATTACACTACAACCATCCCGATAGTTTATCCAACTCCATCTCGGTTGTGAGCCTCTACTTATACTCTACAAGGAACTAATAACATGAACTTCCGTGCGATACCACACACCATATTATCTACAGTGTAAAGTATTAGATATTTTGCATATACTAATATAAACATGCAATCAGTGATCTTGTGATTCTCTTTCAAAATGTAGATATTTTATACAAAAGGCAAGACTTTTAGTATACATCCTAGCATTAATGGTCGTGTATTACGGGTTATGATCATCCCGTGATTATAGGTGATGATTATCCATAGATTCCGAGAAAGGGAGATCTTTACTTGAGGTCGAGTGCTCCTCGTGCTCCGCTACCCTGAGGTGATATCGGGGTCTTTTGGCCCGGGGGGGGGGGGGGGGGGGCCGGGCGCCTACCCTCCCGAGGTGATTCGGGGACCTGACTTCCCGAGGTGATCTCGGGCGTGTGTCTTCCCGGGTTGGTCTCCAGAGTATGCTTGCTCGTGGTGTTCTCGGGAACCCACCTTCCCGAGGGGGCCTCGGGCGCCACGTAAAGAGAGTCGTCCAGCCTCGGTAGATCTTGCCACATAGCTTCTTCTGTCCATGCACTACAAAAAATCTTGCCATTATCGACGGAATTTACCGACGGAATTCCGTCGCGAATGCTTCTTACCGACGGAACTACGATGCGGAAAAAAATGTCAAAATATTAATTGTCGAGATAATATTCTCGACGGAAATTTTATTCTGTCGATAAATATATATACCGATAGAATTAATTCATCAGTAATTACCGACGAAATATGGTTTCCGTCGGTAACTTACTGACGGAAACATATTTTCTGTCGGTAATTACCGACGGAAACAGATATTCCGTCAGTAATTGCCGATGGAAAAGTAGTTTCCGTCGGTGATTACCGATGGAAACCCCATTCCGTCGGTAATATACTGATAGAAAAGAATTTTCTGTCGGAAAATATCCAAAAATTTTCCATTGATACATCACCGACGGACTTCCATTTATGTCGGTATTCCGTCGGAAATTAAAAAAAGAATAATTCAATTCGCATTAGTGATCGAATTAGTCCAATTCACATTAATAATCTTGATTGCGAAATATCTTAAACTTATATAAGAATTCAACCGATTAATTCATCGAAAATAAAATGAATTAATTAAAAAAATGAATCAGATAAAATGCCAACCATCTAAAGGTACAAACATAAAAGTATGCACAGAAAATAATTTCAACACACTCAAAATACATGCATACATAGGTTCTAATACAAATGTTCTTCTTCAAGCATAAAATATAGCAAGCATACAAAGGTTCTAACACAAACATAAAAGGTCCTTCTTCAAGCTTTGCATGCAAAGGTTTAATACAGCAAGCATACCCTCAGTATTCTTCTCACCAAAATACAAGCGACTGGCTTCCTCCAAAGCTTCATGTCGCACATTTCATGCCACAATATTGCAACCCTCCTCAGTGTGTTGACTGACTTGCAAGCTGCCAACAGAGGGTACATATGTGACTGCAATGAAGAACCTTTTAAAAATACAAAAGCACCTGAGATCAACAAATCCATTACAAAAGAACAGTTGCATTGAAAGAACTTTTTGAGTCCTTAGATGAATCAATGCAGTACCTATAGGTGTTCAGTTATTGGATAGCAAAATTTCATAATCTTATCAGTTCACTTGGAAAGAAAGACTGATTACTACATTCATGTCAGTTTAGATGCTCAGTTATTGGATAGCAAACTTTCATAATCTTATCAGTTCACTTGGAAAGAAAGACTGATTACTACATTCATGTCAGTTTATGATATGATTGCGCATTTCCTTCTGGTAGTTGTTAGTTTTCTTTGTCAAGTATTCCAATTAACCAAGTAGGGAACTTTTACCGCAGTTGGGACTTGAAGCTGTCACTGGTTGCTAGGAGATTTATCTTCCCAATAAAAAATCTGTCTTGGAGAATTGTGAATGTTGGCAACTACTCCAAATATTATAAATGAAGAGTCATTTTTTCTTCAATCTTCAAGATTTCTCCTTATATTGCTTTTGCATATAATTGCAGGAAGCTCGTAGTAAATTTGATGTAGAAACCGATCCTGCAAATGCAATTAATATTGAACCAGCAAATGGAAATCTAAGTCCAAAAGGATGAGCTTCCCTTAAATTCAGGAGAAATTCTCCTTCAGCAGTCATGGGAAGAATAAACTGCAAGGTACTCTATGCAAAAATTTTATGCTTTCCTTCGCGGTGAAAAACTTATTCAATTTCTCAATCACAAACTTCCTAATTATATTCGAGTGGCATCAAGTGCGAATGATGCGGGTGTGCTTTATGGAAATAGAGTGCTTTGAATTCCAAAAGGTGGTATTTTACTTATAGTTATATTTATTTTTGTGAGGTTTTTAGAGTCGAGAGAATAGAGTAATTGCACACCAGTATAGAAGTCCCCAGGACCGTAATTAATAGCTAAGTCATGTGAAACTATTTACAGAACATTTGCCCTCAGCTAGAGTGGAGGTATCGATCATGTATATCTGAAAATAAGAAATCTAAGATGTTTGATGAAGATATCACTAATTGATCGATCTTCACACTAGCCTCCAAGTTGAAGTCAGTGACGCCACCCCCCCCCCCCCCCCCCATCCACCCCTCCCCCGACAACATCATAATAGATCTCATTCAGTTGGTCGCTAGATAAAGTCTGTGACTCCCCCCCCCTCTATCGATGGCTGAGATGCCTCGACCACTCTATTTGTAATTTGATCCAATATGAAAAATAATTATCGGATTAATATTCAAATTGTATACAATTACTAATGTTAATAAAAATAGAAACGATTAAATAAAATAAAGATAATAATTGTACGTGTATTATCTATGATCGAGAATCGACAAAGGTCCCATCATTCTTCTTATGGGTCTTCAGAAAGATTTCCATATAAGTGGGTTGGCGAGCAAGATCTCGTTCCTATATACACAAATTTATTAGAGCCTAATTATAATTATATGAGTTTGGTAATTGATAAATAAAAAATTTATTTGCATAACTTTGAATTAAACTCACCAAATCCATAGTAAGCTCAACAATAGATTTAAATTCAGAAGAATGCCAGGCTGTTGCGGTGCTCGGGTCACCTGACTTTGTATATCTATTGGCTCGAGCCTTTTCAGCATTGTCCTTCCATCTTTGTTCAGACCAGGTGGTCGTCCATACACCCCAGGTCTCGACATCAACATACGACGGTCGCGTCGCCTTCTTTCTTAAATAATACATGTGATCACAGTACAACTTAGCACAATAAATATTCCAAGTAGTAATAAATTTTACCTGGTGTCCGTCCTCCCATGTATATTTTTTCTACAATACAAATTATTAAAATTAGTTTATTAAATTTTAGAATACTAAATATATTAAATATACTTATAGCAAATTCATTATAGTAAAATGTCTTCGTCTCCTCATCTACATGTCTCCTTATAAGGCCAGCAGCGCATACTCTTTCTTTAAATTTTTCAGTTATATAAGAGGACACTCGATGCTCATCCAGAGTGAATTTGCATAAAAATTATTAAAATATTCAAAATATATTATAACTAAAGTTAGATATGAACATAAATTACTAATAATAAAAAATATTTACGATTCTCCAATAATTTTCAGAACTTTATAGCCACGGAGTGCTACTGGCTGCTGACCTTGCTGCTGCTCTTGTTGCTGGTCTGCCATAATAATATCTACAAAAAAAATTACAATACATCATAATAAAGTTTGAAGACATGATCATATAAATAAGAAATAAAATGAATGCATAACTTACATGATAAACAAAAAACATGATATCCTATTATCATTAAGATCACATTAATCAATAGTAGCAGCTTTTAAATGAATGCATAACTTGCTGCTGTTCTTGCCAAATGGGTCGTCGGCGTGCCAAATGGGTCATCGGCATGCCAAATGGGTCGTCGGCATGCCAAATGGGTCGCCGGCATGCCCGCTAGGTTGCAAGCAAGCCAAATAGACCGCCGGCGTGCCCACTGGGTCGCCAGCAAGCCAAATAGGCCGCCGGCGTGCCCGCTGGGTCGCCAGCAAGCCAAATAGGCCGTCGGCGTGCCCAGCCGTGACGGTTGGGACGCCACCGAGGCCGCTGGGCCGCCTGCGGCCACGGGCGAGGCCGCTGGGCCGCCTGCGGCCACGGGCGAGGCCGCTGGGCCGCCTGCGGCCACGGGCGAGGCCGCTGGGCCGCCTGCGGCCACGGCCGAGGCCGCTGGGCCGCCTGCGGCCACGGCCAAGGTGGCTGCGGCCGCCAGCGAGCACGGCCAAACCGGCTATAGCCGCCAGCGGCCATGGGCGAGGCGGCTGCGGCCGCCAGAGGCCCCGGTCGAGCCGGCGGCGCCAGGCAGCACCCCCAGGGACATGCCTGTTGGATCGGGTTGAATCGGCTAGAGGGGGGTGAATAGACGGCTAATAAATGAAAAGTGGTGGAAACTCGTCGATCGCATCAAAACCAACCGGGGCACAAACAATGTCGACGCTGCCGGCTCCGGCGCCGTCACCGATGAGATGAATAGAAGAAAGGAATCGCAGAGAGAAATACATACCGAGGAGGAGACAGCGCGCGCCGAGAGAATCACCGAGAGATCGCGTGGGGGAAAAGGAAAAGCACCGTGCCCTAATTTATCAAGGTTTACCGACGGAATATCGATTCCGTCGGTAATCACTGACGGAATATCGATTCCGTCGGTAATCACTGACGGAATATCGATTCCGTCGGTAATCACTGACGGAATAGCGATTCCGTCGGCAATATCTCCCACGTGGTATAAAACGACGTCAACCCTTAAATTTGCAGCGGCAAACCCTTAATTTTTTGGCTATTACCGACGGAACGAGTATTCCGCCTGTAATTACCGACGGGATACCTGTTCCGTTGGTAATTACCGACGGAACGGAGAGTTCCGTCGGTATATACTGACGGACGAGGGTATCTCGTCGATCGGTAACTACTGTTGAAACCACCTCTTCCGTCGGTAATTAACGACGGAACCATTTCTTCCGTATACCGATGGACGAGGGTATCTCGTCGATCGATAACTACTGTTGAAACCACCTCTTCCATCGGTAATTAACGACGGAACCATTTCTTCCGTCGGTAGTTCCCTAAATTACCAATAGGAAAAAACACATTTTTTTAAATGAATCCCTAAATATTTCGACGGAAAATATTCTCTGTCGGTAAATACTGACGAAATTATAATTTCGTCAAAAATTTCGTCAATTGCCGACGGAAAATGAAACGTCATACCTAAATATACCGACGGCAAATTTATTCCGTCGGTATTTACCAACGGAATATTAATTCCGTCGCTATTTACAGACGGAAACTTTATTCCGTCGCTAATTCCGTCAGTAAATTTAGTATTTCTTGAAGTGATGTGTCAACCCCGGGATACTTAGCCCCATCAAGGAGCTACACGACCAACAATTTATGAAATTTGGAGTCAGTCAAATCGTATAAAAAGATGACAAAATTTGTGTTGTTAATAGACAAACTCTTCCTTGTCGCTCTCGGTTAATGGTGAGGTTTGGGCAACTAATATATTCCCTGCTACATTTCATTACACTCATAGGCAACCCCAGTTCCTGAGCATTTAGGGGCGTTTGATATATATTCAGTAATAATAATGGTAATAGATTTTGATTGAGGAGTTTATGGATTTAGTAATAATTTAGTGGGGATTGGATTATAAAATCAAGGGTATTATATCCATATTTTGATTGCGATTCTTATATATCAAAATCATAAATGGGAATGAAATAAATTTCATTTACATTCCCACCTTCTAAATCGGCTTACAAACGCCCCCTTAGTCCAATAGTCGAAGGCCTTATATAAGTCAATCTTGATGCACATCTAAGGAAAATCCTTATAAATGGAAAATTATCCTGTATATGTTGCCTTTTTCAACCTATTTGCAATGATCTTTGCAATCGATTACAATTTGTCTTCTCTCAATAATTGAATTGCTTGCATATATTGAACTTGGACAGGGTTTCCAACCACCTTGCTTTAGAAGCATAGTCCCAAGAAAAATCATCCATAGTCAAGAAATTAGCAATCCAAACAAAAATCAGAAATGAACTATGGGCCTTTGGGGCTATGGTGCAGCGATAAGATCGTTAGTAGGTAAACCAGGCATTCTCGGTTTGATCCCCAGCTACGGCGTATTTTGTAGAAATTTTTCCTCCAAATGGGGCGCGAACCCTGGGATGCTGGGCTTCTAGACTGCCCCCACGAGCGCTTCCCGATTTACCCTGATGACCGATGAAAAACTTCCATGGGACCGAACCGATCACCTCAGATTTAATTTGTCTACTACCTGATTCAAAAGAAATGAACTATGGGACCATTATCATAATCAACAAACGACTTCCAGGCTCCGCATTATGTTTCCAACACAACAACCAGCACAAGAAATAAGGCCTTGACAGCCGCTTGATTGGTTACCATATTGAACCCTCTAATGTTCCAACGTTTTATGCTAACCATTTGGGAGCCTTTGGCCCTCCATAAGTCTCTTACTCCTCATCATCCTTCCCACACTAGAAATCTGTTCTGATCATCAGCATAATCTACAAACTACAAACCCAAGTACATAGCTTCATGGTATAAAATCTCAAACATATTGGAGTAAAAAATAATAACGTTCACCCAACCGGTCCAATATCGTCGGCCCTAGATTAGATACCGGCAAATAAATCACATGGGATATTTTGTTCTAACACAATAACCTTTGCATGGGAGAGATTAGGCACCAAACAAGATATTTTATACTCAGAATTGACCTTAAAATTTATTGGAGCAACTATCTATGCCGATACTAACTATTTCAATATGTGGGAACATATGTTTTGATGATTTATCTAAATGATACATTTACATGATACAAATTTCAAATCATGCCCTTAGGGTATAGCAGAGTTAATAATCACATGATAGATTTATAGAAATACGTCAAAATCAATTCCTGACGAAGTCAGGGTAAATACCCTCCTACATAATAGCCTATGATAGGGTTGAATGAGCCCTGGCCAAGACGAAGGATGAAGAAACTGCCTGACCCACTAGCGGTAGGCTGGGACAACCCTCCTTCCCGAGTCCCGAGAATCCTCGAGGGCGATGTGCTCGGGAAGGACAGCTGGAGATCCCTCTCGGGAGCACCCCGGGAGGTGAGGCCCCGAGAGCACCTTGGGAGCTGGGGTATGTGGAAACCTCGAGCTCTCCTCGGGGGGGGGGGGGGGGGGGGGGGGGGGGGGGGTGGAGTCCCCACTACATCCGGCCTTAGACGCTAACCCCCCTCGAGATATGGATATGCACCCCTGGCAGAAAAGGTCTTCGCGACCCCTGAATCCGGTAACGGCGCAGACCGTTTTAAAAGGATATCCCATAACCACAAGAGGAGGGGGACGTGGCTTATATATCGGCGATGTGGCACCAATCGAGGGGCACTTCCAGGCTGTCGACCTCAGTATAAAAGGTAGTCCAACCCCTTCGGTAAAGGGGTACACCCTCTCAACTCTGAACACTCTCTTTGCTTTCCGCAACCTTTTCTTCTCGAGGGTCACTGACTTGAGCGTCGGAGTGGACTCCGCCGGACCCCTGTCGGCGCGTCCACTAATGCTTGTGTTAACTTCGCAGGATCCCAAGGTCCTCCTTAGCCTAACAACTTCACGAGGGTAGAACCTTGGTGACTGGCCATTGTCGACGACTCCTTCCGGAACAAATTTGGCGTCGTCTGTGGGAATCCTAGCAAAGCACCTGAAGGAGCACCGATGGCAGGATCAGATGGACAACCCCTTACC
This sequence comes from Boesenbergia rotunda, assembly GCA_024364735.1. Taxonomy (NCBI): domain Eukaryota; kingdom Viridiplantae; phylum Streptophyta; class Magnoliopsida; order Zingiberales; family Zingiberaceae; genus Boesenbergia; species Boesenbergia rotunda. The sequence goes on from JAGFNQ010001547.1 coordinate 375,976, forward strand.
CTCACAAGAGTGGAATTTGACCGCTTAGTGGCTAACGCCATCAAAGAAGCTCTGGAGCACCATCAAGTCGAACATGCTACCCCGCAACTAGGGGGTCCGGCAAGGGAGGAGATCCCCAGAGCCTCCGCCTCGCGTTCCCGCAGATTCGTCACCCCGGTGGGGCGGCTTGTTGGGACCGGGTGCATGTTGACAAGGATACGGGTTCGTAAAATTTTAAATTTTTACGTGCAGCGGAAGAATTAGCATAAAATAATTTCTCAAATTATTTTAACCTCGTATCTAGCATGCAACCTTATGATATGTGGACATGATCATAAATTAAAACTTTGCGAAAAAGTAAACTAATTTACTTTGTACCTCGCGTAACTCGAAGAAAGGGACGAGATCCAACCGTAGCGTCCCTTGGAAGCTTCGCCTCTATTCGCGTCCACGCCGAGTTCTCTTCGGGATGACTTCGCAAAGTCACGAGTTTTGTGCCGACGAGAACTACTAGATTCTCGGAAGGCACAACTAGAAGAACAAGAGAAAAGAATGAAACTAACCAACAAGAAACGAAATCAAAATTCTGGGAAGAGAGGAGTTGCGATCCGCTTCTTCTTCTTCTTGTTTGACTCCTTCTTGGTGATGGTTACTCACGCCAACCCTTGGAAGGGTGAGGGTGCGCCGACCCTAGGTTGGACTAGGGGCGCCGGCCCTAAGATGCTCAAGGGGTGCCGGCCCTAGGTGGGAAGGAGAAGAAGAGGAAGAGAATAAGAGAGAGAGAGGGAGATGGTTAATCTCTTGATTACTCTATTGATTGGAATTCAAGGCTAGCTTTGGTTCCTTTATATAGTAACCTCTCCCTTGCTAAGTCTCCCTCTTAACGGATTTTTCATAAGAAATTTATCCTATAAATTCTCTTATTAATTATTCCGTTTAAGTCAAGTTTTATTATAACTAACTTTATAATAAAACAAATACCTTCTCTCCTTTTATTATGGAATAAATTTTATAAGAAATTTATAAATTTTCTTATTATGGAAAAATCAATTCATAATTGATTTTATAAAATTAAAATAAACCATTCCATGGATCATTTTAATTTCCATAAAAAGGAAATAAATTTCTATAAATTAATTTCTATAAATTTCTTTATACAAATTTATTTATCCATAATTTATAAAACAAATCGCGCTAGATTTATTTTATTAATTAAACTAAATAAATTGGTTTTCTCCCCTTTTAATGGCCGGTCAAAACAAAGGGGTTTGGCACCCTCTTTGGCCGGCCAAACCGAGCCGAACCGATCGCGAATTAAACTCATTTAATTCGCCCAATAAGCCTTCAAAAGACTTAGCCATTTTAAGTTTCCGTTGCGCCTCTGATTAACTCAGATTCGACTTATTTCTCTTGATTGGAAAATCCAATTTTCAACTCGTTTTAAATCCCTCGGATTACTCGTAGTGCGTATGACTAAATAGGCTTTCGATTTATGTTGGCCGTCTATAATCAACTAATTATAGAACGATCATGAGTGACACCTAGTAGTACATCATGACCCCCAATTAATCGAAAGATCAACGGTTGACCTCAGAAGTAATTCTGAAACCCTTCAGCAGCTCTAATGAATCGTGCCCCATTCCCTTCACCATCTTATACCCACTTGGTTCAGGACATGGTCTGTTTGTGTCAGTCCCCACTAGACTGACTACGTCACACCTAGCCCAAGTAGTGTCATTCTCGTCCTTTGGATTTCTAATTACTCTCATGTATTTAAGAGACTCGCACTCTAAACATGATATGCTCTGGCCAGAGGCTTTGAGTAACAATCCGACGATAGGCCTGGGTATACATCTCCTCGCAAGGAGTGGTGAATCCTTTGTAGGCTGTTCAAACATCTTCGGGCACTTCGGCTCATACCCAATCATCCTGGGTCCACACCTCCTTGGAGATGCTTGCTTAAGATGTTAAAGTATAAGTCTCCATGACCAAGATGACTTGAACACCGCAAGTCAAAGGAACATCGCACTTAAGCTGCAGTAAGAACTTCATTGACAAATCTATGTAGATTATCATATGAAGTTTTACAGCTAGTCACTCCAATGAACTAGTTCCCTTAACTAGCATCCATGTTTATCTCCGGACATCCCAATGTCACCAGCCAGTGAGAATCAGCTGATTAGAGAATAACCCATGCTAGTCTCAACACAATTGATAGTGTCCGTTTTTATCAATTCATCGACTAGGGATAATTTCAATACTTCACAATTGCACATGTAGAGATAATCACTAGTTGTGATCCCATCACAAATTCTCTTATGCTGTGAATTGTATTGCGGACATTCAGTAGATGAGTTTAAGATCCCAATCAAATACACTAACATGTATACTCAAATAGTGAATTATCATTTATTAAAATAAATGTTTACAATCATAAGGCGATTGCCTTAGGACACTTCTCTAATATCACTAACAAACTCTCACTTGGCCTAATGCCAATCGCTACGGTATCCAATACCACAGGCTCTAACATGACCCTCTAACTTACTCTGAGATAAGGCCTTAGTTAAAGGATCCGCTAAATTCCTTTCAGTGGGAATTTTCTCAATTTGTATGTCATTCCTTCTTATAATCTCTCTGATCAGATGATAGCGGCGAAGCACGTGTTTGGATCGCTGATGAGACCTTGGTTCCTTTGCTTGTGCAATAGCTCCATTGTTGTCGCAGTAAACCGCCACTGCTTCATCAATGGTTGAAACCACGCCAAGTTCGGAGACAAACTTCTTGATCCAGACTGCTTCCTTTGCTGCTTCCGAAGCTGCGATATTTTCCGCTTCCGTGGTAGAATCGGCTACGGTGTCTTGTTTGGAACTTTTCCAACTTATTGCACCTCCATTCAAAGTAAATATGTATCCAGACTGAGATTTGGAGTCATCCTTATCTGTTTGGAAACTGGCATCTGTATACCCACGTATTACCATATCTCCTTCTCCATATATTAGGAACGCATCCTTAGTTCTTCTTAAGTACTTAAGGATTGTCTTGACAGCCGCCCAATGATCCATTCCAGGATCCGACTGGTATCTTCTTGTGACGCTCAGAGCATACGATACATCGGGCCTTGTACATAACATAGCATACATGATAGATCCTATTGCGGATGCATAAGGAATCTTATTCATGCAAATCCTCTCGTCTTCTGTGCGCGGACACATAGACTTTAAAAGGTTGATCCCATGCCTGATGGGAAGGTAACCTTTCTTAGATTCTGACATGCTAAACCTTTTTAGCACTCGGTCTATATATGTAGACTGCGAAAGACCAAGCAACCGTTTTGATCTATCTCTATAGATTCTAATCCCAAGGATATAGGTTGCTTCTCCCAAGTCTTTCTTGGAGAAAGTTTTGGACAACCAAATTTTAACTGTTTGTAAGACTGATACATCGTTTCCTATAAGTAAGATGTCGTCGACATATAATACTAGGAATACGACTGCACTCCCACTAACCTTCTTGTACACACAAGGTTCGTCCGGATTTTGTGAGAAATCAAACTCTTTGATTGTCTCATCAAAACGGATATTCCAGCTCCTGGATGCTTGCTTCAATCCATATATGGATCTTCGAAGTTTGCATACTTTGGTTTTATCAACCGATGTGAAACCTTCAGGTTGTATCATGTATACATCCTCAAGCAGGTTTCCATTAAGGAAAGCTATTTTCACATCCATTTGCCATATCTCATAATCATAATGAGCTGCTATGGCTAGGAGCATCCGAATGGATTTAAGCATAGCTACTGGCAAATAGGTTTCGTCATAATCAATTCCTTGTTTTTGACGATATCCTTTTGCCACTAATCTAGCCTTAAAGGTAACAACATTACCTTCCATGTCGGTTTTCTTCTTGAAAACCCACTTGCACCCTATGGGCTTAATCCCTTCAGGTGGGTTAACCAAGTCCCATACTTGATTTTCGTACATGGAATCCATTTCCGACTTTATAGCTTCAAGCCATTTGTCCCTTTCTGAATTTTTCACAACATTTTCATAACTGATAGGTTCGTCATCGCTTATGAGTAGCACGTCATTCGATTCACTTATGAGAAATCCGTATCTCTCTGAAATATTGCGTGTCCTATCAGACCTACGAAGAGGTGGTGTTGTTTTAGGTTCAACTGATAGCTCATCATTATGAGGTATTGGTTGTGGGTCTAGACTAGGTGTCTCTGTTATGTCTATTGGAGTTTCTTGAACTTCATCAAGTTCAATGCCACTCCCACTGTTTTCTTGTAAAAGAAATTCTCTTTCCAGAAATACAGCATGCCTTGAAACAAACACCTTTTGTTCCAAGGGATGATAGAATTGGTAACCCTTCGTTTCCTTAGGGTATCCAATAAATAGACATTTATCAGACTTAGCATCCAATTTGTCTGATACAGTCCGCTTCACATAAGCAGGACAACCCCATATCTTAAGGTGAGTTAAGTGGGGTTTCTTACTATTCCACGTCTCATATGGAGTAGTTGAGACTACCTTGGTCGGGACTCTGTTTAGCAAGTAAACAGCTGTCTTTAGTGCATAGCCCCAAAAGGATTTTGGAAGAGTTGCATGATTCATCATCGACCTAACCATGTCCATCAAGGTTCGGTTGCGCCTCTCAGATACACCATTATGCTGTAGTGTATACGGCGGAGTCCATTGGGACAATATCCCATTGTCCCTAAGATAATCTTGAAACTCTTGACTCAAGTATTGACCACTCCGATCGGATCGAAGTATCTTAATACTTTTGCCAAGCTGTTTCTCTACTTCATTTCTGAACTCTTTGAATTTCTCAAAGGCTTCAGATTTGTGTTTCATCAAGAACACATACCCGAATCGTGAGTGATCATCGATAAAGGTGATGAAGTAGCTATAGCCTCCTTGTGCAAGAGTTGACATTGGTCCACATACATCAGTATGTATTAGACCAAGCAACTCTCCCACTGGATTACCTTTTCCGGAAAAGGGTAATTTGGTCATCTTGCCTTTTAAGAATGATTCGCATGTATCAAATGAACCGGGTTCAAATGATTCCAAAATTTCACATCGGTGTAATTCGGTCATGCGTTTCTTACTTACATGGCCAAGACGGCAATGCCAAGTGTAGGAGTCTATTCGATTATCTATTCGAGCACGTTTGTTGCTAACTTCGATATTGAAAACGTCACCGAACCCTTTTCATTCAAACATGAAATAGATACAATGTTCTTTATTAACGAAGGAACAAAATAACAATTATCCAATTCTAAGACACGTCCAGTAGGGAGCTTTAGCAAATATGTTCCGATGGCAACAGCAGCAATCTTTGCTCCATTTCTAACTCGCAAATTTGCTTCTCCTTTGACGAGTCTTCTTCTATTCCTTAGCCCCTGTATGTCATTACATATATGTGAGCTATGTTGGGACCGGGTGCATGTCGACAAGGATATGAGTTCGTAAAATTTAAAATTTTTACGTGCAGCGGAAGAGTTTGCATAAAATAATTTCCTAAATTATTTTAACTTCGTATCTAGCATGCAACCTTATAGTGTATCGACATAATCATGAAATAAAAGTTTGCGAAAAGTAAACTAATTTACCAAGTACCTCGCGTATCTCGATGTAAGGGACGAGATCCAACCGTAGCGTCCCTTGGAAGCTTCGCCTCTATTCGCGTCCACGCCGAGTTCTCTTTGGGATGACTTCGCAAAGTCACGAGTTTTGTGCCGACGAGAACTACTAGATTCTCGGAAGGCACAACTAGAAGGTTAAGAGAAAAATTAGGAAAACTAACCAACGAAGTAACGGAATCGAATTCCGAGAAGAGAGGAGTCGCTATCCGCTTCTTCTTCTTCGTGTTCGGGTTCTCCTTCTCCTTGAAAGCTCACGCCAACTCCCTTGGGTGATGGTTGTGTGCGCCGGCCCTAATCCACAAGGATGGGGGCGCCGGCCCTAATGTGAAGGAGAAGAAGAGGAGGAGAGAAGAGAAGAGAAAGAGGGAGAGAAATAATTAATCTCTTAATTGATTCGATTGGAATTAAGGGCTAGCCTTTGGTTCCTTTATATAGTAGCAACTCCTTTGCTAAGTCTCCCTCTAAACCGAATTAACGGAATTAGTTATAAGAAATTTATCTTATAAATTTTCTTATTGCTTATTCCTTTTAAGCCTAGTCTTATTATAAACAATTTATAATAAAACAAATTAGTTATCATAAGAGATTTATCCTATAAATTCTCTTATGAATTTTATTATAACTAACATTATAATAAAACTAATTATTTATCATAAGAAATTTATCCTATAAATTCTTATGAATTAATTCCGTTTAAACCAAGTCTTTATTATAAACTAATTTATAATAAAAACTAATTCTTCTTCTCTTTAAATTATAGAATAAATTTTATAAGAAATTTATAAACTTTCTTATTATGGAAAAATCAATTCATAATTAATTTTATAAAATTAAAATAAACCCAATTCATGGATTATTTTAATCTTCCATAAAAGAATAAATTTCTATAAATTTTATTTATATAAATTTCTTTATACAAATTTATTTATCCATAATTTATAAAATAAATCGTACTAGATTTATTTAATTAATTAAACCAATTAAATTGGTTTATTCTCCTCTATTTGGCCGGCCACCAAAGAGGGGTTTGACACCCTCTTTGGCCGGCCAAACCAACCCGGACCGCCGCGAATTAAACACATTTAATTCGCCCAAAAAGCCTTCAAAAGACTTAGCCGTTTTTAGCTTCCATTGCGCCTCTGACTAACTCAGATTCGACTTATTTCTCTTGATCGGAAAATCCAATTTTCAACTCGTTTTAAATCCCTCGGATTACTCGTAGTGCGTGTGACTAAATAGGCTTTCGATTTATGTTGGCCGTCTATAATTAACTGATTATAGAACGATCATGAGTGACACCTAGTAGTACATCATGATCCCCAATTAATCGAAAGATCAACGGTTTGACCTCAGAAGAAATTATTCTGAAACCCTTCAGCAGCTCTAATGAATCGTGCCCCATTCCCTTCACCACCTTATACCCACTTGGTTCAGGACACAGTCTATGGTGTCAGTCCCCACTAGGCTGACTACGTCACACCTAGCCCAAGTAATGTCTTACTCGTCCTTTGGATTTCTAATTACTCTCATGTATTTTAGAGACTCTCACTCTAAACATGATATGCTCTGGCCAGAGGCTTTGAGTAACAATCCGACGATAGGCCTGGATATACATCTCCTCACAAGGAGTGGTGAATCCTTTGTAGGCTGTTCAAACATCTTCGGGCACTTCGGCTTATACCCGATCATCCTGGGTCCACACCTCCTTGGAGATGCTTGCTTAAGATGTCAAAGTATATGTCTCCATGACCAAGATGACTTGAACACCGCAAGTCAAAGGAACATCGCACTTAAGCCGCAGTAAGATCTTCATTGACATATCTACATGTAGATTCCCATATGATGTCTTACAGCTAGTCACTCCAATGAACTAGTTCCCTTAACTAGCATCCATGTTTATCTCCGGACATCCCAATGTCACCAGCCAGTGAGAATCAGCTGATTAGAGAATAACCCATGCTAGTCTCAACAGAATTGATGGTGTCCGTTTTTATCAATTCATCGACTAGGGATATTTTCAATACTTCACATTTGCGCATTTAGAGATAATCACTAGTTGTGATCTCATCACAAATTCTCTTATGCTGTGAGTTGTATTGCGGACATTCAGTAGATGAGTTTAAGATCCCAATCAAATACACAAGCATGTATACTCAAATAGTGAATTATCATTTATTAATATAAATGTTTTACAATCATAAGGCGATTGCCTTAGGACACTTCTCTCATATCACTAACAAGCTACACCCAGTATCAAGTACCCAGGTATTAGAGGAAATAGAGTGACATTCAATAACGAAGATACCTGAAGAGGATGGGGCATCGGATGCCTTATTATTCAAGGACTCAAGATAAACCTTGCAGTTTCTTCGCCAGTGACCCTCCTTGCCACAATGATGGCAAGTTCCTTTTGGTTTCTTTTCAGTCTTTTTGGCCTTTTTCTTCTTTCCTTTATTCTGTTCTTTGGCCTTCCTCTTAGAACCTTTCTTCGAGGAACCAACTAACAGAACCGTCTTTTGATCCAGCTTTACAGAAGGCTCTACAGTCTTCAGCAGGTTGAGCAACTCAGGAATGGTAGTTTCCAGCTTGTTCATCCGATAGTTCATCACAAATTGTGAATAACTCTTGGGCAAACAATGCAGAATTAAGTCAATACTTAGTTCATGATCCATTGCAAAACTGAGAGTGCTCAGTCGCTCAATGTACCCCAACATCTTTAACACAAACTGCGAGGCAGAAGTGCCTTCCTGCATCTTAGAGGTGAAGAGGAGTCTGGAGACTTCGAACCTTTCGGATCTCGCCTGCTCTTCAAACAACTCATGAAGATGGAAGATGATGGTATAAGCATCCATATGCTCATGCTGCTTTTGCAACTCAGGTACCATAGAGGCTAGCATAATGCAACTCGCAAGTTCAGAATCAGTCACATGTTTCTGATAGGCCACTAACTGTTCTGGAGTTGCACCTTCTGGTGGACGGTTGGTAAGTTGATCTTCAATGACATAAGCAAGCTTCTCTGCCTTGAGGACTATCCTCAGGTTTCGAAGCCAGTCCATGAAGTTCGGCCCAGTCAGTTTATTGGTGTCCAAAATGGAATGCAAGTTTAGAGAAGACATGATCGAGTGATTAACCTAGAAATACAAATTGAGCTTATGTGAAAAGAATGATAAAGAATGTATCAAAATACATTAATAAAATCTTATTTATTTTTCAAATTGAATAACCCTTTTTATCAATTCGGGAGATTGTAGGAACATCTCCAAATAGGTTGATATCCAACCATAGATAAAAACAACCATGGCTGTGGCCATCAAGTTATTCATAGCTATGAAGGTAGGTAATTATACCGATTACACATCACATATATGTAACTATCACTTTATGCTATCAACTAATTAAATGTTTGCATAAATCATTGGGTTGTTAACTCATTAACAAGTATGTAACAATATACATAGCACCCAACTGCACCTCTCTTTACATCGACCTTGGCTGTGGCACAACAAATCGATGCTCCAAGCTTAAGGCTGACCCATTAATCAAGAATTAGTTTTAATATGGTTAGAGCTCATTCAACCGCTTAGTCAGGCTTGGATGTGTCCAACAACCAAAACTAAGGATTGACCTCTGACTCCAACTATATTATTCATAAACTAATTCCGTGGTTTGAACATGTTGAGGTTCAAGCCGGGCATGGATGTGTCCATCAACCCAAACAAGAAACAAAACTCCGATTCTAATCATATTAATGGAAGGTGTTGGCCTTAATATTTTGTAAGGGGTTTTGGGTCTCATCCTTTCTTTTCTAAGCACATTCATGACATTATGTCATGACTAACGATTTTCTTAATAAAGTATGTATGTGACTTAATTTATCAAGTCTCATTAATTGAATTAGGAACCGGATTTCCTAATTCTAATTTCATACTTTATTAAAGGAATTGTTTTGGGAAATAATTTCCTAAATTGTCATAATCAATTTCGGAAATAATATGCTTTAAGACTTTGATTTCTCTAAATCAAATCTTATTAAATTAAGAGAGAGATTCCCTTAATTCAACCACATATTATTTTCATGAAAATCTCATTTAAGAAAACTCTATAGGAAACCATTTTCCTAATTAATTTTGGAGACAACAATATGTAAGAGCATCACCTCTTAAATCATATTTTATTCATGGATTTAATTAATTATAACAAATTATTTTCTAAGGGTGGCTCCCCGAGGCTCAGATACCCAAAGAAAAGTAATTTATCGTAAATCCAATTTGGTCTGCTTCGGAAGCGTAACCAAATTAAACATGACAATTTCATTTAAAATTGGGAAATTAAATTACAACAACTAACTTTAAATTGGACGGCTCCCCGAGGCTCAATCCAAAATAAAAAATTTTGTTGACAATTTAAAAACCAATTCAAATTTAATTGTCAATTAATTGTCCATAAATTTGTCTAGACTTTCTTGAAAGAAAGTGCCCAAAATTGCGAGATTTCTTAATAGGTTTTCAGAATAATTATAAGTTTCCGGTACAAAGAAAACTTACATATTTCTAAAATTAGAAAATTTCTAAAATAGAAAAATTTCCAAAATTGAAAAGTTTCCAAAGATGGGAAGTTTTCACAATTATTATTAAATTTCAGAAACTAGGATATTTCAAACGTTTGCGAAATTTTATGAGGATTTCTAAACTTCGAAATTCCTAAATCTAAAATTTATTATAATTGGAAAGTTTCCATAATTTAAAATTTTTTCCAAAATTTAGATTATGACAAAGTTTTTCACAAAACAATTATATGATTATGTCGAACACTAACCGGCTCTGATACCACTGTTGGGACCGGGTGCATGTTGACAAGGATACGGGTTCGTAAAATTTTAAATTTTTACGTGCAGCGGAAGAATTAGCATAAAATAATTTCTCAAATTATTTTAACCTCGTATCTAGCATGCAACCTTATGATGTGTGGACATGATCATAAATTAAAACTTTACGAAAAAGTAAACTAATTTACGTTGTACCTCGCGTAACTCGAAGAAAGGGACGAGATCCAACCGTAGCGTCCCTTGGAAGCTTCGCCTCTATTCGCGTCCACGCCGAGTTCTCTTCGGGATGACTTCGCAAAGTCACGAGTTTTGTGCCGACGAGAACTACTAGATTCTCAGAAGGCACAATTAGAAGAACAAGAGAAAAGAATGAAACTAACCAACAAGAAACGGAATCAAAATTCCAGGAAGAGAGGAGTTGCGATCCGCTTCTTCTTCTTCTTGTTTGGCTCCTTCTTGGTGATGGTTGCTCACGCCAACCCTTGGAATGGTGAGGGTGCGCCGACCCTAGGTTGGACTAGGGGCGCCGGCCCTAAGATGCACAAGGGGCGCCGGCCCTAGGTGGGAAGGAGAAGGAGAGGAAGAGAATAAGAGAGAGAGAGGGAGAGGGAGAGGGTTAATCTCTTGATTACTCTATTGATTGGAATTCAAGGCTAGCCTTGGTTCCTTTATATAGTAACCTCTCCCTTGCTAAGTCTCCCTCTTAACGGATTTTTCATAAGAAATTTATCCTATAAATTCTCTTATTAATTATTCCGTTTAAGTCAAGTTTTATTATAACTAACTTTATAATAAAACAAATACCTTCTCTCCTTTTATTATGGAATAAATTTTATAAGAAATTTATAAATTTTCTTATTATGGAAAAATTAATTCATAATTGATTTTATAAAATTAAAATAAACCATTTCATGGATCATTTTAATTTCCATAAAAAGGGAATAAATTTCTATAAATTAATTTCTATAAATTTCTTTATACAAATTTATTTATCCATAATTTATAAAACAAATCGCGCTAGATTTATTTTATTAATTAAACCAAATAAATTGGTTTTCTCCCCTTTTAATGGCCGGCCAAAACAAAGGGGTTTGCCACCCTCTTTGGCCGGCCAAACCGAGCCGAACCGATCGCGAATTAAACTCATTTAATTCGCCCAATAAGCCTTCAAATGACTTAGCCATTTTAAGTTTCCGTTGCGCCTCTGATTAACTCAGATTCGACTTATTTCTCTTGATTGGAAAATCCAATTTTCAACTCGTTTTAAATCCCTCGGATTACTCGTAGTGCGTGTGACTAAATAGGCTTTCGATTTATGTTGGTCGTCTATAATCAACTAATTATAGAACGATCATGAGTGACACCTAGTAGTACATCATGACCCCCAATTAATCGAAAATCAACGGTTGACCTTAGAAGTAATTCTGAAACCCTTCAGCAGCTCTAATGAATCGTGCCCCATTCCCTTCACCATCTTATACCCACTTGGTTCAGGACATGATCTGTTTGTGTCAGTCCCCACTAGACTGACTACGTCACACCTAGCCCAAGTAGTGTCTTTCTCGTCCTTTGGATTTCTAATTACTCTCATGTATTTAAGTGACTCGCACTCTAAACATGATATGCTCTGGCCAGAGGCTTTGAGTAACAATCCGACGATAGGCCTAGATATACATCTCCTCGCAAGGAGTGGTGAATCCTTTGTAGGCTGTTCAAACAACTTCGGGCACTTCGGCTCATACCCAATCATCCTGGGTCCACACCTCCTTGGAGATGCTTGCTTAAGATGTTAAAGTATAAGTCTCCATGACCAAGATGACTTGAACACCGCAAGTCAAAGGAACATCGCACTTAAGCTGCAGTAAGAACTTCATTGACAAATCTATGTAAATTACCATATGAAGTTTTACAGCTAGTCACTCCAATGAACTAGTTCCCTTAACTAGCATCCATGTTTATCTGCGGACATCCCAATGTCACCGGCCAGTGAGAATCAGCTGATTAGAGAATAACCCATGCTAGTCTCAACAGAATTGATAGTGTCCGTTTTTATCAATTCATCGACTAGGGATAATTTCAATACTTCACAATTACACATGTAGAGATAATCACTAGTTGTGATCTCATCACAAATTCTCTTATGCTGTGAATTGTATTGCGGACATTCAGTAGATGAGTTTAAGATCCCAATCAAATACACTAACATGTATACTCAAATAGTGAATTATCATTTATTAAAATAAATGTTTACAATCATAAGGCGATTGCCTTAGAACACTTCTCTCATATCACTAACATGGCTGGACGGAGCCGCCCAAGGCCCTCAGAGAGAATCCCCTAGAGACATGGAAAAGGCCCACTCGGTTGCCTCCAGCGCTCAGAGGCATGAAGAAGGACCGGGGAAGAGGAATGGACCCAAGACCTCCCATAAGGCTGCCTCTACCCCTTTCTCGTTCGAGATTGTAGAGGACCCTATGCCAAAGTAGTTCCGGGGGCTCGGGATCCCTGAGTATGATGGGAAGACGGATCCGGAGGATCACGCCTGTAAATTCGAGAATGCGGCACTCTTGCATTCTCCTTCCGGTGTGAAGTGCCGGGTGTTCTTAAACACTTTGTCCGGAGCAGCCTAGCGGTGGTTCCAGAGGTTGCCGCTAGGTTCCATCAACTCCTTCACAGAGTTCAAGACAGCTTTCCTCCACCATTTCGCGAGTAGCCGTCGCTACCAGAAGACGACACTTAACCTGTTTGCTCTCAAGCAGAAGCCTAAGGAACCGCTCAAGAAGTACATCCAGAGATTCAACCGGGTGGCGCAGGACGTGCCTAGTGCGACATCAGAGATACTCGTAAGTGCTTGCACTTAAGGGCTCGCTGAGGGGTATTTCTTCCGGTCCTTGGTGAGGAAGCCCCCCGCCAGCTTCGATGATTTGCTGGGATGTTCCGTCAAGCATGTCAATGTAGAAGAAGTACAGTACACCCGACGTAAGGATCCAGTCGGAGCCCCGCCTCTGACGGCCCCTCGATCAGATAGAAGGGAGCCCCCAGCTCCGGTGCGGGGAAAAGACCTTCCACCTGGGAGGGACCAATGGACTGGCAGGTGTCGGCTGGTGGAGACAGTAGAAACCGAGCAGCTGGAGTTATTGCCAAAGTACTGCAATTATCACGGTAGCTCGATTCATTCCATGGAGGAGTGTCACGCCTTAAAAAAGAAGTTCAGTGAGGAGGTAGACGCTAAACCTCGATGAAAATGGAACAGGTCAAGATATCACCGAAGATCGCCAAGGCAAAGCTTTTCCCCTCGGCGACGGTCTGCCAGGGAAAATGAGGTCCGACCTCGATCCCGATCAAGATCGAGAGGTAGAAGTCGGGGGCCCGCACCCCAAAGATCCCTCTCCTTAGAAAGAGATCTTCAAAATGGCAAAGCCCCTATGCATGGTCCTCCTTTGGGCCATGTAGGGGTCATCTCCGAGGGACCTACCGGGGGGATTCTAACCGGGCCAGAAAGTCGTACACCCGGCGGTTGGAGAACTACTCCATCGGGACAAGCCGAAGCCAGGTGTCAGGCCATACAATCTTGTTTGGGTCATCCGACCTTGAAGAAGTGGAAGCTCCCCATAAGGGAGCCATAGTAATCGTGGTCCGTATTGCCAATTATGAGGTGAAGTGAATTTTCGTAGACACAGGGAGTTCCGTGAATATTCTGTACAAGGCAGCTTGGGAGCAAATGCAGATAGACGAGGATGAACTGCTCCCAATCTCGACCCCACTGTTTGGCTTCACGAGATATCGAGTACAGACGCTGGGCAAAATTACCCTGTCACTCTCACTGGGCAGCGACAGACTCGAAAGGACCCGGAGGACTCCTTTCTTAATCGTGGATGCGCCCTCCTCCTACAATGCCATCCTAGGTCGCCCAGCACTCAATACCTTTCAGGCTGTGTTCTCTGTTGATCATCAGAAGATTAAGTTCCCGGTGGGCGACCAGGTGGTGGATGTTCGAGGAGACCAGCTCGTATCAAGGCGATGCTATAGTGGCGAGGTCAGAACGGAGTCTCGGAAGAGTGCGAAGGGCCTAGAAGACTAGTTGAGGTCCGGGTCCGGCTGAGGTCTAGAACCCTTCTACTCTTGGTAAGATTTACAATTTATTTAGAACATCTGTATGTGTCTCTTTATGCTCTCGCAGCAAAATCAAGCAATAAAAGGAAATGCATCTTTCAAAATGACCATGCGCGACTCAGGAACTTAGAAACCGTAATACCCAGCGGTATAGCATACACCCGGGGGTACTTAGGCTTGGTCTGGGACATACGTGCCAGACCAAGTATCCAAAACCCTAACACCCTGCGATATAGCCGACGCCCAGGGTACTTAGGCTTGGTCTGTGACATACGCGCCCGACCAAGTATTCAAAACCCAAATACCTTGTGGAACAGCCGACGCCCGAGGTACTTAGACTTGGTCTAGGACAAACGCGCCAGACCAAGTATCCAAAACCCTAATACATTGGGTTACAGCCGACGCCCGGGTACTTAGGCTTGGTCTGGAACATATGCGCCCGACAAAGTATCCAAAACCCTAATACCCTACGGTACAATCGACGCCCGGGGAACTTAGGCTTGGTCTGGGACATACGCGGCCGACCAAGTATCCAAAACCCTAATACCCTGCGGTACAGCCGACGCCCGGGGTACTTAGGCTTGGTCTGGGCATACGCACCCGACCAAGTATCCAAAACCCTAATACCCTGCGGTATAGCCGACGCCCGGGGTACTTAGGATTGGTCTGGGACATACGCGCCCGACCAAGTATCCAAACGGTAATACCCTACGGTACAGCCGATGTCCGGGGTACATAGCTTGGTCTAGGACATGGCGCCCGACCAAGTATCCAAAACCCTAATACCCTACGGTACAGCCGACGCCCGAGGTACTTAGGCTTGGTTTGGGACATACGCGCCCGACCAAGTATCCAAAACCCTAATCTCTAATACCCTACGGTACAGCCAACGCCCGGGGTACTTAGGCTTAGTCAGGGACATACTCGCACAACCAAGTATCGAAAACCCTAATACCCTGCAGTACAGCCGACGCCGGGGGTACTTATGTAACGCCCGTTTTTTTTTCTTTTCATTAAGCGGCGTTACGTTAACATACTTAGGGCATGTAGACATCATAATGCAGCGGAAACCTTTAACTTATACCTACATGCACTTACTAACATTCCTAACATCATAACATGGGAACTTGGCATATTAACTTTATACTTAGCATCATATCATGTCCTACTTAGCATCATGTCATACTTAGCGTCATGTCATACTTAGCATCATGTCATAGAGTCACATTCAAGCACATAATAGTATAGGTAAAGTTCTATCATAAGACGAGCAAACATATTGTTTCTTGGCCAAGTCACTATCACACACATGCTTTGATACCCTCCTGCTGCTTCCTTACTGTCCCCTTGCGTGATCTGCGGTATAAGGAAATAAGACTATAAGCACACAGGCTTAGTAAGACTCTTTCCTACTCACTAAAACCATTCATCACTTAATCATGAGCACATGAAACATTAACATACTTAGTGCTTTACTTAGAACATAAGCCTTATGCTCACTTAGCATACATTCGACATGGCATGAACATAACTTAAACACATTCATAGCATGGCATAAACATAAACATAAAAACATTCATGGCATGGCATGGCATGATACTTGGCATAGACATAAACATAATAAACATAACCTCATAAACATTCTTAGAATGAACCTAAATAAAATCATGGCGTCCTAACTTAGCACAAACCTAATTAAATCATGGCTTCAAAAATTAGCAGGGGCATAAATAAAAATCATGGCATCCTAACTTAGCATAAACATAATTAAATCATGGCATCCTAAACTAGCATGAACATAAATAAAATCATGGCATCCTAACTTAGCATAAACGTAATTAAATCATGGCATCCTAAACTAGCATGAACATAACTAAAATCATGGCATCCTAACTTAGCATAAACATAAATAAAAATCATGACATCCTAAACTAGCATGAACATAAATAAAATCATGGCATCCTAACTTAGCATAAACATAATTAAATCATTTGCATAAACATACCTTGCATAAACTTGCTTTGCATACTATTCTTATCATAGATATAATGCATAACATGGATGGATGCATGTGGCAATTGTACATATATATATATATATATATATATATATAAGGATGCTTAAGCTTTAAAAACATGATTTTAAATACTTTAACATAATCATAACATTCAATGGGCCCTGGCTTGTACCACATTCATACATCATATGCGCGCATCCCTAAGTAAATAGAGGTAGCTAATCTCGACCTACTAGGGTAAGGACAGCTTCATCGGTAGTCCCGAACCGTAAGGACAGCTTCATCGGTAGTCCCGAACCGTGGACAGCTTCATCGGTAGTCCAGAACTGTGGACCTTACAAAGGTCCGGTACAAGCCAATAAAATAAAATAAAATACTTTCACATGCTTTTTCATTCATCATCATTCATAGCATATTCATTCATTCATCATACTTAACATCATCGTTATGCCTTAAGGGCATGAACTTTAACCTCATTCTTCATTTTCATTCTTAAACATGGCATATGTACACATCATTCATAAAGCATGGAATACATACAAATTATTCATAAATCATGGCCTACCTACATCTCATTCATAAAACATGGCATGCCTACATATCCTTTATGAGACATGGTATACATACACATTATTCATAAAACATGGCATACATACGTATCATTCATAAGACATGGCATACATACATATCAATCATAAAACATGGCATACATACATATCATTCATAAATCATGGCACATGTCTAAACATTTATGACCTAACATATAATTCATGGCATATAAACTAAGGGTTTGGTTAACATAGAACTTCTTCCATCTTACTTAAACATACATCTTGGTAACCTATACACAAGCATCTTTGTAGGTTTAACCCAACCCTAGCCCTAGGTTAGGTCCTTGGCCGAAAGCCCCAAGGAACCATAGGTCCATGAAACTTCACATAACTTCCCAAACAACATCCCATACATACATACTAGGCCATAGGAAACATTTGATTCCATACTTAAGGCCAACCCTAATCCTTTAACCCTAGTCTTTCTCTTGGATGAAACTTCAAGGACATGGGGGCATGGAAAAATTCCATTAAAATCCCAAATCAATTGTTAAACACCAACCATACCTTACCATAGGGCCATTGGGGCCCTTACTTGAAATAAGTCCTAACTTTCCACCCTATTAGGGTACTTGGCCGAAACCTATAGGGTCTCTAGGCCATGTGAAACATTCACATAAACACCCTCCATCTCCCTTATATCATGATAAAACATAAAACACTTACTTGAGGTTTTAGACCCAACCCTACCCATGGGTTCTTGATGTTGGCCGAAACCCTAGGGTATCCTAGGGTACCCCAAAAATTCTCAAAAATTATATTTAATCTCTAAACATCATAAGAGTACATTAAACAACATTATCAAGATTTTTAGCATCATCATGGACCCTAAAACCTAGTGGCCGAAACCCATAGGGTCTCTAGGGTGCTTGGTTTTGTTTCTTTCAACATCAAGTCCCAAAAACCAACCAATATCATGCTAAAACATAAGGAACTATTATACCACAGGTGAGGGAGTCTTACCTTGGTTGATCTTGATTTTTAAACCTTAAAAGAGAAGGAAATTGTAAATCCTTTGGACCTTGAACCCCCTTGTCCTTGTATCCTTGGAAATCCCTTAGATCTTGGAGATGAGACCTTCTTGTGGAGCTTTTCCAAGGAGAACCTCTCCTTGAGGTTTCGGCTAGGATGAGGAAGGAGGAGGAGAAATGCAATTGATGGAAGGAAGAAGGTAACTCCCAAACCCCCTCTTTATAACCCATTAAGGAGGTAAATGAAGAGTCTCTCCATGACCCTTCATCTTCTTCTAAGCCTTAACCAATATCCACTTCATTCCCTCATAACATTCCCTTGCTAGGTGAGTTGGTTAGAGCATGCATGGTTGTACAAGAGGTCCAAGGTTCAATCCTTGGTCCATGCACCTTATTTTTATTTTATTTTTCTTTTTATTTCCCTAAAATTCGAAAATCCTCTAAAAATTCCCCCATAATTATGTTAATATTTCCATTAAAATCCTTTATATTTATATTAATTTTCACCTAAAATCCACCAATAATTTTGGTACTAAAAAGCCCATATAAGGCCCATTAGTGCCCTTTTTCCCAATTTAAATGAGAAAACATGGATTTTCTAGGCCAAAGTTCGCATTAATATTTCTAGGTTCCTCAGAAAATTATCTAGACATGCTTAATATTTTAA
>JAGFNQ010001547.1:395227-453215 GCA_024364735.1 Boesenbergia rotunda
GCGAATTCCGCCAAGCATAGATATTGACACCAACTTCCTTTGAAATCCAAGGTACATGCTCGCAACATGTCTTCTAGTACTTGATTCACCCGTTCAGTCTGCCCATTAGTTTGAGGGTGAAAGGCGGTGCTAAATCGCAATTTAGTACCGAGAGACTTTTGAACACACTCCCAGAAGTGCGAAGTAAAGCAACCATCCCTATCTGAGATGATGGTCTTGGGAACTCCATGAAGTCTGATTATCTCCTTAACATATAATTGAGCCAGTTGCTCAACCGAATAAGTCATCTTGATTGCTAAGAAGTGAGCAGACTTCGTCAGCCTATCCACGATGACCCATATCGCATCATATCCATTTGTGGTCCGGGGAAGTCCTGAAATGAAATCCATTGAGATATCTTCCCATTTCCACTCCGGAATTGGAAGTGGCTGCAGCACTCCTCCGGGTCGCTGGTGTTCTGCTTTCACTTGCTGGCAAGTCATGCAAGTACTGACATGTTGAGCCACATCTCTCTTCATACCGCACCACCAGAACTTCTCTTTCAAATCTTGATACATCTTGGTGAATCCTGGATGCATCGAATAAGGGGTTCCGTGAGCTTCCGCTAGTATTTCCCTTCGAAGCTCCGTATCATTAGGAATACATAGACGATCCCTAAGGTATAATTCTCCCCCTTTGGCGATATGAAAACCATCACCCTTTCCTTCTAGGATCTCCTGTTTTATTTTCTGAAGACTCAGATCACTATTCTATTTTGCCAATATATCCCCAAACAGCGTGGGTGATATTGTCATGGTGCAAAGTCGCCCGGTGATGACCTCGTCCCTAAAATTAACTATTTCTCTTTCGAGTGGTCAGGGTAATCAAGATATAGACATCAAGGTGGCACTTGACTTCCGGCTGAGTGCATCGGCCACTTTGTTTGCCTTCCCGGGATGGTAGAAGATCTCGCAGTCATAATCCTTCACCAACTCAAGCCATCGGCGTTGCCTCATGTTCAGGTCCTTCTGAGTGAAGAAATATCGCAGACTCTGGTGGTCTGTATAAATTCGACACTGCGCTTCGTACAGATAATGCCTCCATATCTTAAGAGCGAATACCACCGCGGCCAGTTCTAGATCATGAGTGGGGTAATTCTGTTCGTACTCCTTGAGCTGTCTAGAAGCGTAGGCAATAACCTTTCCATTCTGCATAAGTACAGCTCCAAGTCCTAGTTTGGAGGCATCGCTATACATGTCGAAGCTCTGATTGCATTCTGGAAGGGTAAGGATCGGAGCGCTGGTAAGCCTCCTTTTTAGTTCCAAGAAACTCCTTTCATAGTTTTCCGTCCATTCATACTTCCTCTCCTTCCGGGTGAGAGCCGTTAAAGGGGCTGCAATCCTTGAGAAGTCCTCCACAAATTTTCTATAATAACCTGCCAGCCCAAGAAAACTTCTGATTTCGCTGGCGTTCTTCGGCCGGCCCCAGTTATTCACAGCTTCAATCTTTATTGGATCCACCATAATCCCGTCTTTGGAAATAATATGGCCCAAAAAGCCCACTTGATCGAGCCAGAACTCACATTTAGAAAATTTTGTGTACAGTTGCTTTTCCCGAAGAATCTCCAATACTATCTTTAGGTGCTCAGCGTGCTCTTCCTGGGTCCTCGAATAAATAAGGATATCGTCGATGAAGACGATCACAAATTTGTCGAGAAACGATGAGAATACCCGATTCATAAGGTCCATAAACATAGCAGGAGCATTCGTCACGCCAAAGGGCATAACCACAAACTCAAAATACCCATACCTTGTTCGGAAAGCCGTCTTTGGAATATCCTCCTGTTTGACTCTGACTTGATGATAACCAGACCTCAAATCAATTTTTGAGAAAACAGTGGCTCCCTTTAATTGATCAAACATGTCATCTATCCTTGGAAGGGGATACATGTTCTTAATCGTTACGTTGTTCAGCGCTCGGTAATCTATGCACATTCGCATAGATCCGTCTTTCTTCTTCACAAACAATACCGGAGCTCCCCACGGGGAATGACTAGGGCGAATAAATCCCTTATCCAGCAACTCCTGTAACTGTCCCTGAAGCTCCTTTAATTCAACCGGCGCCATACGGTAAGGTGCCTTGGAGATCGGGTTGGTACCAGGAACCAATTCGATCTCAAATTCCACCTCTCTATCAGGGGCTAATCCCGGTAATTCATCTGGGAAAACCTCTGGGTAATCGCATACCACCCGGACGTCTTCCCGCCTCTGGTCCTTCACCTGACTGGCATCAACCACATATGCTAGAAATCCAGTACATCCTTTGTCTAACATCTTCTGAGCTTGGAGAGTTGATAAATATTTCCTGGTTCTTTTCCTTGGCTCTCCGATGAATTCGAACATATAACCTGCCTCAGGTCGAAAGACCACCTTTCGCTTACGACACTCAATAGAAGCACCGTATTTACTCAGGAAATCCATTCCCATTATAACGTCATAATCTTGCATGTCGAGTACTATCAGATCGCAGTAAAGTTCCCTTCCTGCGATTCCGGCCGGCATCGCATGCAGCATATGAGTGGATGTCATTATTTCCCCCGAAGGTAGAGTTGTTAAGAACCTGCAGTCTAACACTTGCGGAAGCCTATCTATCTTCTTGGTATATGGCACCGAAATGAACGAGTGTGTTGCCTCAGTATCAAATAATGCAGTAGCACACTGACTGAAAATAGGTATCTGACCTGTGACAACCGTAGAAGCTTCCGCAGCGTCCTCCTTGGTAACTGAGAAAACCCTAGCATTTGTCTCTGTTGGAGGGGCCTCCAACAGCGGGGTACCCTCCAGCTCGGCTGGCATGTAGTGTAATTTCGCTGGTGCCCCCTGGTACTGGGCTAGTGGTTGGGGAGAGGCCTGGTTCTTGGTAGGGCAGTAAGCCGCCATATGCCCTTCCACACTACAAATGTAACATCGGTTCGTACCCTTGCGACATTCCCCGGAGTGATTTTTCCCGCATGTTGCGCATGGGGAAGGCCTGGGCTGTTTATTTGTTGGGCCCCCTTGAGAGTTGTTCCATGACTTTCGTTTACCACCTTGATCTCCCTTCCAATTAGCTTAGGTGTTCTTGGACTTTTGTCCTCCTAGCAATCATTAATGGAAGGAACATTAAGGGTAATGAGCGAAAGAATCGTGCATCTTGGAATGAACTTGATTCTTACTTTCATTCATCGCCTTCCTCTGCTGATTGATACTATTCAGATAGTGCTTAGTGAGTAAAGCACTACTAAACAGTTACTCGGCGGTCTGGGGCCTGTTAACTCCACCAGCCACGTTCAGAGCTATTTCGGGTCGTAACATCTTCAGCATAAGTCGGACCCTCTCTTTCTCTGTGCGGACCAGCTCAGGGCACAGACGGGCCAGTCGATTAAATTTCTTCACGGCTTCATTGACCGAGAGGTTGCCCTGCCAGAATTCCGTAAACTCGTCGTAGTGTTTGGTTGTAACCCGCATATTGAAGAATTCTTCAAAGAATTCTGATTCGAAATCAGCCCACGCCATCTTGTTTACTTGTCTCTTGGTCCTGACCCTCTCCCACCACATTCTGGCATCCCCAGAAAGGCAGAATGATGCGCACTTGACCTTCTCATGCTCACGCCAGTCCAGTAGTAGTGTACTTTCCACCGTCTTGAACCATGCCTGGGCGTCCCATGGTTCGCCGGTACCCGAGAAATTCTCCGATTTCAGTCTTAACCACTGGATCAAATAAGCCTCCTGTCGTGCCACAGTGGTCGAGCTCGGCAGAGGAGTGTGTGTAACCGTAGGCGCCACAGGCACAGCAGTCTGGTTCACTGGTGGAGTAGTAGAATTTTCCTGTTGGTTCATTAAGGTGTTAATAGTTTGCTGCTGCTCGGTAACCTGACGTTGGAGCTGGGTTACTAGTTGCATCAGGTCAGGCGTTGGAGTTGTCTCGCTAAGCCGGTTACTCTATCTTCTAGCCATGCTTTTCTTCACCAAAGACAAGTATGGCCAATATCAGTTTTTTTCTACCTCTATGTTATTCTAAATATTTAATTCCTAAAAAAAGTTAAAGTATCATTCGTCGTTACATATCGTAACGTACTTTTCATCATAAATATCGTTCATACTGGCATACCTTAAAATCATAAAACATCTTCCTATTATAAGATATGTAAAGAGGTACTTACTTGGAAGCTGCAGGAAGAGGGCTTGATGTGTGTGTAGTGAGATGGTAACTGCTCTGAAACCAACCTGTAACGCCCGCTTTTTTTTTTCCTAAAGCGGCGTTACGTTAACATACTTAGGGCATGTAGGCATCATAATATAGCGGAAACCTTTAACTTACACCTACATGCACTTACTACCCTTCCTAACATTATAACATGGGAACTTGGCATATTAACTTTATACTTAGCATCATATCACGTCATTCTTAGCATCATGTCATACTTAGCATCATATCATACTTAGCATCATGTCATCCTTAGCATCATGTCATAGAGTCACATTCAAGCACATAATAGTAAAGGTAAAGTTCTATCATAAGACGAGCAACCATATTGGTTCTTGGACAAGTCACTATCACACACATGCTGTAATGCCCTCCTGCTGCTTCCTTACTGTCCCCTTGCGTGATCTGCGGTATAAGAAAATAAGACTATAAGCACACAGGCTTAGTAAGACTCTTTCCTACTCACTAAAACCATTCATCACTTAATCATGAGCACATGAAACATTAACATACTTAGTGCTTTACTTAGAACATAAGCCTTCATGATCACTTAGCATACATGCACATGAAACATTAACATTCTTAGTGCTTTACTTAGAACATAAGCCTTGATCACTTAGCATACATGCACATGAAACATTAACATTCTTAGTGCTTTACTTAGAACATAAGCCTTGATCACTTAGCATACATTCGACATGGCATGATCATAAACTCAATCACATTCGTAGCATGCATAAACATAAACTTAAAAACGTTCACGGCATGGCATAATACTTGGCATAGACATAACCATAATAAGCATAACCTCATAAACATTCTTAGCATAAATCTAAACAAAATTATGGCATCATAACTTAGCACAAACATAATCAAATCATGGCTTCATAAATTAGCATGGACATAAATAAAATCATGACATCCTAACCTATCATAGGCATCATTAAATCATGGCATCATAAACTAGCATGAACATAAATAAAATCATGGCATCCTGACCTAGCATAAACATAATTAAATCATGGCATCCTAAACTAGCATGAACATAAATAAAATCATGGCATTATGAACTAGCATGAACATATATAAAATCATGGCATTATAAACTAGCATGAACATAAATAAAATCATGGCATTATAAACTAGCAGGAACATAAATAAAATCATGGCATTATAATCTAGCATGAACATAAGTAAAATCATGGCATCATAACTTAGCATAAACATACTTTTCATAAACATACTTTTCATAATCATATTTTTCATAAACATACCTTTCATAACATAATGCATAACATAGATGGATGCATGGGCAAATGCATATATCATAAGGATGCTTAGTTTAAAATCATACATTCAATAAACATACTTTTCATAAACATACTTTTCATAATGGATACATGGGCAATGCATATATCATAAGGATGCTTAGTTTAAAATCATACTTTTCATTACTTAAACATAATCATGACATTCATTGGGCCCTGGCTTGTACCACATTCATTCATCATATGCGCGCATCCCTAAGTAAATACGAGGTAGCTAATCTCGACCTAATAGGGTAAGGACAGCTTCATCGGTAGTCCCGAACCGTAAGGGCAGCTTCATCGGTAGTCCCAAACCGTGGACAGCTTCATCGGTAGTCCAGAACCGTGGACCTTACTTAGGTCCGGTACAAGCCCATAAAATAAAATGCTTTCACATGCTTTTTCATTCATCATCATTCATAGCATATTCATTCATTCATCATACTTAACATCATCGTTATGCCTTAAAGGCATGAACTTTAACTTCATTCTTCATTTTCATTCTTAAACATGGCATATGCACACATCATTCATAAAGCATGACATACATACCAATTATTCATAAGTCATGGCCTACCTATATCTCATTCATAAAACATGACATACTTTCATATCATTTATAAGGCATGGCATACATACATATCATTCATAAAACATGGCACATGTCCAAACCTTCATGACCTAACATATAATTCATGACATATAAACTAAGGGTTTGGTTAACATAGAATTCTTCCACCTTACTTAAACATACATCTTAATAACCTATACCCAAGCATCTTGGTAGGTTTAACCCAACCCTAGCCCTAGGTTAGATCCTTGGCCGAAAGCCCCAAGGAAACCCTAGGTCCATGAAACTTCCCATAACTTCCCAAACTACATCTCCTACATTCATACTAGGCCATAGGAAACACTTGAGTTCATACTTAAGACCAACCCTAATCCTTTAACCCTAGTCTTGCTCTTGGCCGAAACTTCAAGGCCATGGGGCATGGAGAAATTTCCATTAAAACCCCAAATCAATGGCTTAAACACCAACCATACCTTACCATAGGGCCATTGGGGCCCTTGCTTGAAATAAGTCCTAACTTTCCACCCTATTAGGGTACTTGGCCGAAACCTATAGGGTCTCTAGGCCATGTGAAGCATTCACATAAACACCCTCCATCTCCCTTATATCATAATAAAACATAAAACATATACTTGAGGTTTTAAACCCAACCCTACACATGGGTTCTTGATGTTGGCCGAAACCCTAGGGTATTCTAGGGTTCTTGGTTTGTTTTTCTTGTTTCTTTTAACATCAAATCCCAAAAATCAACAAATATATCATGCTAAAAATATAAGGAAATATTACACCACAGGTGAGAGAGTCTTACCTTGGTTGATCTTGATTTTTAAACCTTAAAAGAGAAGGAAATTGCAAAATCTTTGGACACTTGAACCCCCTTGTCCTTGTATCCTTGGAAAATCCTTAGATCTTGGAGATGAGACCTTCTTGTGGAGCTTTTCCCAAGGGAAACTCTTCCTTTGGTGTTCGGCTAGGATGAGGGAAGGAGGAGGAAGAAAATGCAATTGATGGAAGAAAGAAGTAACTCCCAAACCCCCCTCTTTATAACTCATCAAGGAGGCAAATGAAGAGTCTCTCCATGGCCCTTCATCTTCTTCTAAGGCTTAACCAATATCCACTTCATCCCCTCATAACATTCCCTTGCTAGGTGAGTTGGTTAGAGCATACATGGTTGTACAAGAGGTCCAAGGTTCAATCCTTGGTAGATGCACAATTTTTTTCCCACTTATTTTATTCTATTTTCCTAGAATTTTCCGAAAATCCCTTAAAAATCCCCCCATAATTATGTTAATATTTCTCATTAAAATCCCTTTATATTTATATAAATTTTCACCTAAAATCCTCCAATAATTATGGTACTAAAAAGCCCATATAAGGCCCATTAGTGCCCTTTTTCCCAATTTAAATGAGAAAACATGGATTTTCTAGGTCAAAGTTCACATTAATATTTCTAGGTTCCTCAGAAAATTATCTAGACATGCTTAATATTTTAAGAAAATATTAAGAGAATTTTTCGGGTCGTTACACCCTGGATTATGGGGTGCCTAGCTCCATCTAGGCGCCTCCTTCAATGGGGGCGCCTAGCATCCAGGGTTCCAGCCGCATTGTGTGTTGTTTGCCTGCTTTGTCTTCCATTCTAGGTACCTACAAGATACACAAATACAAAGCAAATACACACACAATCTTAGCCTTAACGAGATGGTTCTGACTTCGGATTTCCGTGAAACCCTAGGTCGAACCGACGCAAGTTCCCACCCCCAGGAACGCACCTTCAACCTACTCCTTTCAGGAGACGGTTGCCACCCAGTCCATTCGGGTAGACTTTTACTTAGCCTTCGATAGTCTTGGATCTTGAGACGTCCGAACATCGACCCGTCTCTACTTATGTCCTTAGTCATCGCTCAGCTAAGTTGCTCAATCCCTCGGACCGAGACTTCGTGCCCAAACCCTAGGTCCAGGACTTCGGTGCCCAAACCTCGGCTAGGACTTCGTGCCCAATTCCTCGAACTAGGTCTTCGGTGCCCAACCCTCGGCCAGGACTTAGTGCCCAATTCCTTGAACCAGGACTTAGTGCCCAGCTTTACTCACCAGGTCTTAGTGGCCAATCCATGATCAGGACTTAGTGCCTAGGATAACTAGGACTTTGGTTCACTTTGTTACACCTTTCTTGACTAACCCTTCCCTTGTTCAATGTATCACTGACTTAAGTATATTGTCAAACATTGAAACATTTAGAGGAGGGCATCACTGATGCAACTTGCACCAATAATCTCCCCCTTTTTGATGTTTGACAATATCTTAAGTTAGATTGGCTGAAGGGACTAAACCTTGGGATAAAATGAAAAAAGTTTTTTTTTGAAAATCCATTTTTGATCTTTTGGGGAAAACTTCTAACTTCATCTCACTCTCCCCCCCTTTATTAAAAAAACATTTTGATTTCATTTGATCCTTTGGTAAGAGGAAAAGAAATTCTAACTTAAGCACACTTCTCCCCCTTTGTCATACATCAAAAATCACCAAAAATACTTGCACCAACAATGAAAACAGTTGGTTCTTTTTGAAAATACTTAGTATTAAATTTTCAAAGCATAGCATCAAACTAAGTACTTAAATTGCACCAAAAAAGAATTTCACTTTGAAAAGTATTTTGTATTTGTAGGAAAGTATTTTGGAATCAGAAAATTTCTCATAAAAAAACTTTCATTTAGAAGTGATTTTTCAAAACAAATTGCACTTTGAGAAATAGTGCACTTCGAAGAATACTTTTTAAAACAAATGCTAACATTTTTTAAAATATCTGCACTCTTAAAAATATTTATACTTTGTGAACATTGGTGCCTTTTCGAAACATTTTGAAAAATATTTTGAGTATATTGCAAGTACTTTTGAAAAATATTTGAGCTTTTGAAAAGTGCAAGTACTTTTTAAAACATATTATGAACTTGAAAAACATAAGTATTTTGAAAAACATTATGAGTTCTTTGAAAAAGTTACTTGACTTATATTTTGAAAGTACTTAGAAAAATATTATTTTAAAACATAATATTTTACTTGACTTGATTTCTTTTCCAGTCTGACACAATCCTAGGAAATCTTGTTAACTACAAGGGCATTTCCATATGTGTCCTGGAAATTCTCCAGACTCAAGTAAATATTATTTCAAAAAGTATTTCAAAGCACTTTTATAAGCCACAAATTTTTTTAAAAAATAGAATAATTGTATTTTTAAAGGCAAATTACTTGTATTTTCAAAAGAAATTTGAAAACTAGTGTATTAAAACATATTATTTTGAAATGTTCAATAATTCTTTTAATTTAACTTCCCCCTAAACTTGACACAGTCCTTGGAATCTTGTTGAACAGAAGTATTCTTCCTCTGAGTCTTTAGGGTTTAGTTTAGATCAAAAGAATTATTTCATAATTTCAAAAATAATTGCCAAAAAGGAATTTAGAAAAATACTTGTCAGAATGTTTTCTTTTGACTTAGACTCCCCCTAAATTTGACACATCCTAGGAGTCCTTGTAGATCATGAAGAAGCTCTTCTCTGTGTCTTTAGGGTTTATCAGAATCAAAAGAATAGTTTTGACTGACATTTTAAGTATGGTTATTTTCATCAAGATAATTTTTAAAGCATAAGCTTTTTCAAAAACATATATGATAGTGATTTAAAGCACCGTTTTCAAAAAATAATTTTGAGGCATGATTTCGAAAAACCCTTTGAAATGCTGATAGTTTTAAAGCACCATTTTCGAAAAATCCAAAACAAAAAACTTCCCCTGACACCAACACTGTTTGGCTTTATCTAAGTGTCTTAAGGGACTCTAATGTTGACCTAAGAGGCTTGTGTCTAATTGTGTAGGTCAAACAATTTTTCAAAAGAATATAATTTTTGAAAATCTATCATATATAATCAATCAGACAAGCATGAATTCCATAAAAACATTATTATGTTGAAACACTATTTTGAAAATATATTTTTAGAAAAATACTCTAATAATTTTGAAAAATATTTTTCAACTTATTAGTCCTTAACATTTCACCCATTCTAGATGTCTCAATACAGCAAGCATGGTTGCCTTATGGGTGCACTGTGAGATGCTTGAATCATTTTTCTTAATTCATTATTAACACTAAGATTTAGTTGAAACTTGTGTTAGATTCAAATTTACCAAATAGTAAAGTGAATTTGATTTTCGGTAATCGACTTCCAGGTCTTGGCGAGGCACATCTGCCTTCTTTGGCCGTAGCCTTATTGGAGCAACAACCGTTTCCTTGACAAAGCCTTTTATCGAAAATTCATTTTCAAATTACTTCTTGAAAAATTTTGGTCTGACTAGCTTAGGTTTTGGATCGGTAGCTTCGGCTAGTTCCACCAGACTAAACAGACCAAGTAAAATATTCTTGACCTTATTAGAAGGGCTTCCCTAACGTACTATCATCTCACCTACACCTAATACTAGGTTGTTCAAGTTTCAACTACTCTTTTTCCTATAACCGTTCTAAATCATGCATAAAATTAAACGTGAATGACATGACATATATTTTAAGAAAATTGCATATGCATGGCATGGCAGTTATGCATCAGTCAAATAAGTTAAATTATTTTACTTAACTTTCTAATGATATATCAAATTCCCGATTTGATACATGTCGTGTGAACCCGCGAATATGCCAACCCACGTTGACATATTTAATTTTATTAAATTAATTGTTGCGGTTTGGGTAAGATTTTATTTAATTCGAGTTTAGGTTACTTAAGAATTAATTGGATCTGAATTCAGAATTAATTGAAGTTGAATTAATTAAGAATTACTTAAAGTCAATTGAAGTTTAATTAATCGAAGTTATTAAATTAAGGGTTAATTGAATTAATTAGGAATTACTTGAATTTGAATTAATTAAGGATGAATTAAAGATTAATTGAATTAATTGAATTTGATTTAATTAAAGATTAATTGAATTTGAATTAATTAAAGATTAATTGAATTTGAATTAATTAAAGATTAATTGAATTTGAATTAATTAAGGATTAATTGAATTTGAATTAATTAAAGATTAATTGAATTTGAATTAATTAAGAATTGAGATTAAGTTAATTAAGGATAATTAAAATTAAGTTAATTAAGGATTATTTAAGATTGAAATAAATAAGGTAAAAATTGTTAAGATTTAATTAGATTTAAATTTCAACATTTCTGGGTTAGATAATAATTGTGGGTTTAGCTTCATCATTTTCATTATTTCAAAAATTTCTGATTCTTTTACTATTTCTTCTTTAATTATCTTTTCAAGTTTTTCTAATAATTCTGATATATTTGAATCTTTGTGATTTTTATTAACTATAGCCTTGATCTCAAAAAATTCAATCTCCTCATCCGCAAAATTATATCTTTCAATCTCCTCAAAATAGGTAGAGTAATTTGGGCCACTAGTTAATGTTTTGTAATAATCTTCAATATTATCTATAATTAAATTATCATCTAAAAGAATTTCATTTTCAATATCCTCAAGGTTTTCCTCAGAAATATCATCAATATTTTCAGGATTAATCTCCAGAATTTCAAAATTAATTTCGGTATTATCCTTAAGAATTTCAAAATTAATTTTTGGATTATCCTTAAGAATTTCAAAATTAATTTCTGGATTATCCTTAAGAATTACAAAATTATCCTTAAAATTATCAGATTTAATTTCAGAATTAATTTCAGAAATAATTTCAGAATTATTATTAGGAAATTAAGAATTAATTTTACAAATTTTTGCATTGATATTAACAATTAAATAATTAATTTTTGATAATTTATTACTGTCTACATTTTCTAGTTGGTCATGCAAAATATTGAGGTGATTATGTAATAATTCTAGTTTTTCAGAACAATTATCTAAATTATCATACGACAGTGCAGGAAATTGAGAATTTCTAGGAATGTAAATTTTCCGTACCTTTGCCGAACACTGATTCTTGTAGTGTCCGTACTTTTCACACTTGAAGCATTTGATGTGATCTTTGTTCCTCTGGCCTCCTGGCGCTGATGCCTCCTTTGCTTCTGGTGAAAAACGAGTCTTATGAGTAGGGCACTGATTTTTATAGTGCCCTCTCTCCCTGCACTTGAAACATATTATGTGGAATTTAAAAATTGACATTTAAAATAAAATATACCTGATTCACCTCTGGGCTCCCCCTCAACTCCTGGCGTTTTTGCTTCGTCGGCGGTTAGTCCGGTGAAGAGCGGTCTGGCTCTGATACCAATTGTAGGACCGGTGCCGTCGATAGAGGGGGGGTGAATATTGATCTTAAAAATTCTTTCGCGGAAACTCGTAACCTTTTGAATGTTCATTCTAGACAGAGCGTTAGTGCAGCGAAAAATAGAAAGAACGAAAATAACGACAACACAAAATGTGCACGGGATTTACTTGGTTCCCAACCCCCAGGGTCAGTACATCCAATGTCTAAGCACGGGAACGCCTGTCCACTAATGGTCTCCTTTCCAGACTTTCCGGAGGCGGAGAAACCCGTCTTACAGTGCACAGTTACAATCACAAAGATAGATTAAAAATAATTACGAAAAATAAATTCAAACCAAAAGAGTCGAAGACTCGGCCGATCTGGATCTCCGAAGGGCCGCACACTTCCTCCCGGAGCCTCCTTGGTCGCAGAGCTTCGTCGTTAGCGTATTTCTTCTGTTTGGAATGCTCAGAATGATTCTGGAAGTTGTGTCCTGAGCTTTGGGGTCGAAGCCCCTTTTATAGGCTTCATTAGGGCGCCTGTGATCAATGGGGTGCCTCAAACGACATGGTCAAAGTTTATCTCCGCGTCGAACTCGCCGCAGCAGATAACACTCTTGACCAGGGCGCCCTGGACCTCCCAGGCGCCTCAATGAACCCAGTCAAAGCTTATCTCTACTTCGAACTTGCAGCAGCAAATACAGCTTTCAACCAGGGCGCCTGTATCATATGGGGCACCTGAATGAAAGCCTGTTTTGCCTCCTTTCATGGAGGTGCCCTGGATGATGGGGGCGCCTAGCTCCATCTAGGTGCCTCCTTCAATGGGGGTGCCTAGCAGCCAGGGTTCCAACCGCATTGTGTGTTGTTTGCCTGCTTTGTCTTCCATTCTAGGTACCTACAAGATACACAAATACAAAGCAAATACACACACAATCTTAGCCTTAACGAGATGGTTCTGACTTCGGATTTCTGTGAAACCCTAGGTCAAACCGACGCAAGTTCCCACCCCCAGGAATGCACCTTCAACCTACTCCTTTCAGGAGACGGTTGCCACCTAGTCCATTCGGGTAGACTTTTACTTAGCCTTCGATAGTCTTGGATCTCGAGACATCCGAACCTCGACCCATCTCTACGTATGTCCTTAGTCATCGCACAGCTAAGTTGCTCAATCCCTCGGACCGAGACTTCGTGCCGAAACCCTAGGTCCAGGACTTCGGTGGCCAACCCTCGACCAGGACTTCATGCCCAATTCCTCAAACCAGGTATTCGGTGCCCAACCCTCGGCCAGGACTTAGTGCTCAATTCCTCGAACCAGGACTTAGTGCCCAACTTTACTCACCAGGTCTTAGTGTCCAATCCATGATCAGGACTTAGTGCCTAGGAGAACTAGGACTTTGGTTCACTTTGTTACACCTTTCTTGACTAACCCTTCCCTTATTCAATGTATCACTGACTTAAGTATATTGTCAAATGTTGAAACATTTAGAGGAGGACATCACTGATACAACTTGCACCAACACAACCAAGAAATCAAAACCCTAATATCTCGCGGTGCTGCGGATGCCCGGGGTACTTTGGCTTGGTCTGGGTGCTACGGACGCCCGACCAAGAAACAAAATCCTAATACCTCGTGGTGCTGCGGATGCTCGGGGTACTTAGGCTTGGTCTGGGTTCTACAAACGCCCGACCAAGAAATAAAAACCCTAATATCTCGCGGTGCTACGGATGCCCGGGGTACTTAGGCTTGGTCTGGGAGCTACGGATGCCCAACCAAGAAATCAAAACCCTAATGCCACACGGTGCTGCAGATGCTTGGAGTACTTAGGTTTGGTCTGGGTTCTACAGATGCCCGACCAAGGAATAAAAACCCTAATACCTCGTGGTGTTGCAGATGCCCGGGGTACTTAGGCTTGGTCTGGGTGGTACAGACTCCCAACCAAGAAATCAAAACCCTAATGCCTCACGGTGCTGTCGTTACCTGGGGTACCTGGGAATTGGAGGAGGCTCGAGGATAGAAGGTAAACACACACAACCTACCCGACATGAAACAAGAATCCTCAGTCATGGTTAAAATAGCAGAATATTTGGTTATTGCTCGAAGTGCTTACACAACAGAGATAACAAATGTTTCCCTTCATCTTTACGAAAAATACATTGACAATGACATCTCAAAAGGAATACAAAGAATAGGGGAGACAATCAGTTAATCCAGTAGAGGAGATCACTCCTTTGCCCGGGTTCTTCCATATCACTTCAGCATCCCCGCATGGTCACGTAGCCCGGAACAACGGGAAGAGAAGGGGGAGCAGTAGCTACAACCCCTCCTCAGATGACAAACTACTCCAGGACTGACTGATGGCCGATGCCCAAAACTCGGGGAAACGGGCGATCAGGCGAGGGAGAGCAACCGGAGAGGGGCAGAAGATAAACCACCAGGAGATGCTCTAGGGTGAAACAAATGATATCATCTCTGTCATGCACCCAGCGAAGCATGTAATGTATTTTCCAGACTCTCTTGTGAAACTTGTGGTGCCATCTCCTCCATGCTCTCCCGGGAAAAGTGCGATCTCATCTCTGCTATGCTCCCCAGTGATGCAGGAAACCCCT
Source organism: Boesenbergia rotunda (assembly GCA_024364735.1). Taxonomy (NCBI): domain Eukaryota; kingdom Viridiplantae; phylum Streptophyta; class Magnoliopsida; order Zingiberales; family Zingiberaceae; genus Boesenbergia; species Boesenbergia rotunda. The sequence goes on from JAGFNQ010001547.1 coordinate 410,163, forward strand.
AGTAGAAGGGGGACGATGAAAGATGTACCAGAAGGTTGTACGCCTCATAATGGATTCTGGGAGGACCTGACTTAGCCTGGGCAGATGGGGCTTCACACCCCTTTGGGCGGTGAACCTCCTCCCTTGACGAGTTCCCCTCCAGGATACATTCTCTTTTCCCTTTCTGGTCCATGAGACATGAGAATGGGAAGGAAAGATGGATGGGAATGAACACGTTGGTCTTCCACCTTTATAGAAAGGGCTACCTATCCGCATTTAATGCGGGCACGGTGCAGGAGCAGTAATAGACGCCAATTCTGAAGCGTCATGTCATTTCCATCACTGTCGATTGGTATGCCTCTACGGTGCTTGGGAATTCGCAACCCTTTGCGGGTCAATTCAATGGATTGCCTGGGGCCCAAAATGATGGTTTGGAGGTCGCAAACACTCAATAGAGAAAGGAGTCAACATGGGTCCCACAAAAGAGTAGCCACGAGCTTGGTAGTTGGGCTTGCAGGGCTATCTTGGGAGATCCATACCCAAGATCAAACCCGAAAAATCCCAGAAGACACCTGATATCACAGGAGGTTCTGGGTCCCTAGAACCAACCCAAGGGGTTGCAGAGACGAGCAGTGGATCCCTGACTCCTTTACCCCAGGAGCTGAGAGGGAATGCTTATTTTTCAAAAAGGTTAATCTGCAATCTGGCTCCTAGAGTCAAAAAGAAACATCGATCCTACTACACTCTCGATCTTCCTGATGAAGGCAAACATTATAAGTAGACCAACGCAAAAGCATACTCAGGACAGTCAGATAAAAAAATATTTTCATTATACTCAAAAAGGGGTACATCGGGGCCAAGCTCCCGGGTGACAAATAATCCTACAACTCTTTATCCTCAGGCGGGAGTTCTTCCCAAACTCGTCCGATGCTCATGAAGCCCAGGTCGGCATCCGGAGGCAAAAGTCGGGCCTTCTTCAGCTGGTGGATGGCCCCGTGGAAGCCTTGGTTCAAGCACTTCATTACCTGACCGACAAGGATATCGCCGAATTCATCCGATTCCAGGAACTTAGCCTTGAATCCTGCCTCGGCCTCTATAATACGGGATGCCTCAATAGCCCGAAAGTTGCACAGTTCGACCTCAGTTGCCTCCTTGGCACGCTATAGTCGCTCCATCTCAATAGACATGTTGTCGTGATCCTCCAGAGCCTCCTTGAGCCTGTCCGAGGTGGCTCATACTTCCAACCATGCCTGGGCCAGATCTTCCTCGAAGTCAGACAAGCGGTTAGCCACCATCATGAGGTCGGACTCCTTCTAGGAGAGCTGGCGTGCTTGGTCTCTAACGCGCTTATTTGATCTCCCAACAGAGGCCTATAGAAGGAGGATATCCCCCGACAACTTCTTCTCTTTTACTTGGAGCTGTCCCGCTCATGAGTCACCCGGAGCAGGTCGTTAGTGACAGCCACAACCCTCTCTGAGGCTAGACATTCCCGGTGCCTGGAACTCTATAGGGAAGACTCCATGGCCATTAAGATATCCAGCTAATGCTCCACCCTTGCACGGAGCGCCTTGCTAACCCCCGCTTGCATAAGTCCCACTCTGTGCTCGTGGTCAGCTGCGGCCTCTGCTCTCAGTGCCCGATGGATCAAGGCCTCAATCTCTGGCCAGGCATATAGGTCACGGTCAGCTGTCAGGCAGCCTTCAGTGGCCTACCATTGCACCAAGGAAGTATGAAGTATACAAGGAAACAACCTATGTACCTGGAACACGCACCTTCAAAAGGGACTCGCGGATGGTAGTGAGGGGCCCAACAGAGACTCGTAGGGCTTCCCCTCCTAGAGATCTCGGGGGCTCAACCCAACTCCCTAAAAGCAATGAGCCCCGCACGGGGGAAGCGATTGGATGGTAGGAGCTCCAGGTGGCGGTGCAGAAGGGTCGGCGTCACTCTCCTCAGAGCTGGAAGTCTCCTCGGAAGAAAGGCCCTCGGCAAGGACCTCCTTCATCTACACCGGGGGGAAAGATTGTAGGGAAGCCTCTAATGCCGCATCTAGCCTTTATTGAAGGTAGTCAAGCTGCATTCGATATTGGACGGACAATACTTGCTTACCCTTCATGACCTCGACAGGGTCAACCGAAGAAGAGCCAGAGGCCTGATCACCGGCCTCTGGAGTGGCAGTCGAGGGAAAAGGTGGAGGAATAGCTTCCTCACCATCGGATGGTAGAACCTCCTCCTCAGGAATAGAGGGAAGCGTGTTGGGACCACTGGGGCGCAGCCTTTTCCATCTAGGGCCTAAGCCCTCCGGGACCTTCCTCTTCTGCCGACAGAGAAGGGGGATGTTGATGGGGCAATGGGGGGTGACGACGCCTCTATGACCCCCTCCGGATGGACAACAGCCGGGGATGGGGTCACCTCCCGAAGGGACACCCATCCCCGGGTCAACCGACAGACCTAAAATCCCAGGGTCAGCAAACAACGAGGGTGCAGTAGTAGCCTCTACCAACTCTGGAGTGGCATACTCGCTGGATGATTTAGCAGTCCCCTCCGAGGACTCGGCTGAAGCAAAGGGTGCACCAGGAGCACCAGGAGTGGCTGGGGGAGGATCCAGAGACTCTTTGTTGGCCTCCTCCCACTTAATAAGTTGGTGTATTTCCCTCGAAAACATGAGTTCCTCTACAATAACCAGGCAAGAGGATATCAGTTAGAACTGACAGGCATTGATGAAAAAGATGAACGTGCCAAGGCTGGGGCTAATTTGGGTCACTTTAGAGCTAAGGTTCGCTTGATACATGAGCTCCTCACTCTGCACCAGACCTGGGCCACTAAACTCCATGCCAGAGAGTATGTTTCTAGCACACTGGGAGGCTGGACTCTGAAGGAAATTTCCTAATGAGGGATGAGCTGATAGATCCTCCGTCCAGTGGAGAGGACTGAAGGGCTGCCTAGGCAGTCGGATGAAGAAGAACTTCTCTTTTCACCCTTTGTGCGAGAAAGGGAACCCTCCTAGGAATCTATGGTTGGGATGCGCCAAAAAGCTAAAAGCCCCTCACAAGCCGATCGAAACGAAGAATGAATGGAAAAGACGAGGGGTCAGGGGGATGTCAAAGAGCTTGAAGATAATATATGCACTGCCCATCTGAACAAAGGCATTGGGAGCCATCTGGTGGAGGGGGATATCAAAATAGGAGGTCACATTAATGAAAAAAAGGAGGAATGGGGAAGCGGAGCCCCGACTCTACTTGCCTCAAAAAGAATGTAAAGAAACCTACGGGAGGCTCCATCGGCGTCTGTTCTACTTTAGCAATCACCACTGCCATCTCGGCCGGAATGTCGTATGCCTCAATGGCCGCCTGCAGAGCCTCCGGCCTCACTATCGAAGAGGCAGACTCATACCACTCCACTCAATAACCTTCCATGGTTCCTAAGGAAAAAGATGAGAAGTAGGCAGAAGACTTATGGTAAAAAGAATCCTTAGAGAAGAAGACGAAGACAAGGTGCACCAAACAACGAAGCCAGAAGGTGGTCGAACATCTTCACCTCCCCTTCTTATACAGAGGAAGTCGCCCGTATGTGTGCAATGGGGGCAAGGCACGTGGAAGGCAAGGAACCGCCACATCAGGGTAGCGTCATGGAACAGTCGCTTGACGTGAGCCTGCTACAACTGCACACGTCAGTAAAGAGATCGCAAGAGGAGCAGTTGGGGCACGTGGTGACGAGGAATTTGCGAAGGGGATTCGTCGCCATTAAAGAGCATCATGCGCCTTTACGAAGAATGGACAGGTATCATTGCAGTACCTAGAAAACCACGGAAGCCTTTTTGGGAAGACAAAACCAAAAAGGGATTACCTCAAGACCCAAGGCAAATCCTACAATTCTCGGGCCCAATATAACTGCTCGGGAAGCAGTAACGGGTGCAAGGACTCACTAGGACATAGCTTCTTCATCACCATGCTAGTCTAATCAGTCAGACACACTTCCTTCAATCAAACTTGAAGGGAGGGACTTGTGATGGGGTTGAGTACCCCGTGGCGAGTCTGAACAACTCTCTTTCCAGAGCTTCTGAGGCCCTCTCAGGAAGGGGATCCCCTAGGACCCCCCCCCCCCCCCCCCCCGCGCGCGCGCACACACACACACACGGGTAGACACACCCTAGGGTTCAAATCAGAGGACGCACTCCCGAGATCACCTTGGGAAGCCAGGTCCCCGAGACCACCTCAAGAAAGCGAAATGCCCGGGACCCCCCGGGATCACCTCGGGAAAGCAGAGCCAAAGAAGCATCTGACCTCAAGTAACGACCCCCTCTCTTCGGATCTGCGGATAACCATCACCAATTATCACGAAGTCATCATAACCCATAATTGTCGCAACGGTCAGAACTTAATGACGGCGTAGACCATTGCAAAGGTTATCCTGTAACCGACAAATCGGGGGGACGTGGCAAAGATCGTGGGGACTCGTGTGACAGCCGTCGCAGGTATAAAAGGTACTCCAACCCCTCTGGTAAAGTGGTTACGCACTCTCTACTTCGCCTATCTCCTTTCTTGCCTTCTCATTATCTCCTAGATTGAGGCACTAACTTGAGCGTCGGAGTGAGCTCCGCCGTGTTGGGGTAATCGGCCCAAGTATGATATGGAGGATCATGGCTTTTGATGTGTGTGTCAATATGAGTAAGTTAGGATTTATTGTTGGACTAATATGTATATATGAGTGTGCAGGTTTGCAGGTACACATAGACTTGGTTGGATATCATCAGGTGAAGGGTGGAATGGAGGCAAGCTGTTGGCATGCGTGTGCATCCGAGGGACCATGGACAAAGCAGGTACGATGAGCCGAAGGAAGTAGACTTCGAGGCGTACGTGAATGATAGCATGGAGGCAAGCCGCGGGATTGTGTGCGTATCCGAGGGACGAGGTCCAAAGTCGAAGAGGGCTCGAAGGTGACAGATCGAGGCTGCTGGAGCAGAGATGATGAGCCAATGTACGCGGACTTCGAGGCATACGTGAAGGGTGGCATGGAGGAAAGCTGAGGGCTTGCGTGCGCATCTGATGGACGGGAGCCGAAGACGAAGAGGGCGTGAAGGCAACAGATCGAGACTGTTGATTGAAGAGTCAACCAGGTCGTGAGGGTCCGAGTGTGAGTGTTTGTACTCGGGGACTAAGCCGGGAGGGTTCAAGTGTAAAGAGAAATGTACTCGGGAAGGGTAACCCTAGGCTTAGGGAAGGACCAGTCGACTGCCCCAAGGGCAATTGACTGGTGATGGCTGGTGATTCGAACGTTGGGCTTGTAACATTTGAATTTGAGTGGGACCAATCGACTGCCCCAAGGGCAGTCGACTGGTAGCGGTCATTTCGGACTCGAGCTCTATTTAAAGGAGCTCGTTTCAAGCTTTTCTTTCTTGGCGAAACTTGCTTGGTCAAAGCTTGTTAGTAGCCTTTTGTCCTCAAGTAGTGTCCAGAAGTTGTGGTGAAGTTTCTCCACCCACAAGCAGCTATGAGATCTAGCCGGAGGTGCTCCGGGGAATCATCCACCAACAGATTAGGGATCGCCCACCTTACGAGCATCCGTGGAGTAGGAGTTATCTCCGAACCACGTAAATAGGTGTGTTCCTTTCATTAGTTTTGTCTTTATTAATATATTCCGCTAGCGCATTAACGATTGTAGGAAGAATGAATCGAAAGAAGCTATTCACCCCCCCCCTCTAGCTTAACGCGCACGATCTAACAAGTGATATCAGAGCGAAGGTCCACTCTCGTTGGAATAACCGCCAAAAGAGCACAAGCTAGAGGAAAGAATGATGGAAAACAAGTTGGGGGATGATATCAACACGCCACCTCCTTATGACCATGAAGATTTTGCCTATTGGAAGACAAGAATGAGGACTTGTCTTGGAATGGATTGGGAGTGCATGGTGGTGCTATAAGAATCATTCGAGATTTCAAGAGACAAGCATGGGAAAAAGCTCCGATTTAGATATTGGACTAAGGAGCAACAAGAACAATCTAGGGCAAATAAGAAGGTAATTGATATATTAGTTAATATTTTGCCTAATAATGTTTTGAGTGGTGTAGGTGAGTATAAAAATGTATATGAGTTGTGGAACAAGTTGGAAGAGTGTCATGAGAACCCTACACAGGCTCAAATAGTGGAAGAGCCCAAAGAAGTAAGTTCAATGGTCCAAGAAGACCAAGAAGAAAAAGAGTTGCCAATCTCATTAAGTGAAGAGATACAATCAAGTGAAAGATCATCCACCTCATCAAGAGAAGAAGAAGAGGTATCAACTTCAAGAATTGAGGCGGAGGAGAGACCTATTTCCATACCAGAGCAAGAAGAAGCTCCTACCTTCACCAAAGCCAAAACAAAAGAGCACATCATATGCTTTGGTTGCAACAAGAAGGGGCACTACAAGGACAAGTATTCATTAGGTAAAAGTGATGTAAACCCTAAACCCAACTCAATTCATTTTAAATCTAATGTGGGTTGTAGGCAAAAGAAAGAAAAGAAGCACATTAGGTGCTATACTTGCGGGGAGCTAGGACACTATCACACCCAATGTCCAAGAAAAGGAGAGCTCAAGAAGATGGAGCATTTAAGAAGATGGAAAAAAGAGGAAAAGAAAAGGAGCTCACATCTAGGGGGAGCTACAAGGGTAAGGGAGGTAATCCCTACTTTACTTATGCTTCAAATGTGGTTATGAATGCTAGAAATAATAATGATTGCTTGCCTACGTGTACTTTTGGCTTCAAGTATCATGATAGAAATAGAAATACTATTGCGTGTCAAAATACTAAAGAACCCATGTTTCATGATAAATCTAGGGTTCTAGACCTAAGGATTAAGACATCAACCCTAAGAAAGGGAGACACATGCCTAGAAAAACGGGTAGATCTAGTAATGATCAAAATGGGCATGGTGATACTAAGGTTAGAAATTTGGAAAAGGAAAATTAAGTTTTGAGGGCAAAGCTTGATAAATTAGAAAAGAACCTAGATAGACTCATTAGAGGGTCCAAAGGATTGAGTGTGATACTGAAGGATCAACACATTAAAAATGATAGACCGGGTCTAAGATATCACCCTAGGAGGTCAAATGATAGCAAAAAGTCGTATTCAAGGATGTCTTATGATTATGGTATAGGAAAGGTCAAAAATGGCAAGGAAAAGTTATTTAAAGGGGAAAAGAAAAAATTGACCAAGAAAAAGGTATATAAAGTTAAGTGAGTGATAGTTGAAGGTCAAGAAGCCCCGGAGGTACACCGGTGTGATCTTGCCTTTGTAGATAAGTCACCTAGGGAGGTGACTAGGGCTAGGAGCTCAAGGGAGAGCTTCAAGAGCAAAAATGGGATCCATGGTTAATGGATCTCAGGAGGATTTCTCCTAAGAGATTAGATGTACTATGAAGTGTGTCAAAGGGTTGGAAGACTAAGGTGAGTCTTAATTCTAGGAAATTAGCACACTAAAAGGATATTTATGGAGAAAAAGATGAAAATGGGATTATATTTGCTAGAATTTTGAGTTTAATGCATAAACGCTATATAATTCTGTACTAGGAATGTATTATGGTTAGGAATGGGAGGATACACCAAGGAGAGGTCAAAACTAGGACTTTTAGATAAGTTTCTATGACACAATTAGGATAGTTTTGAATTTTATGCCAATCTTGGGATTCGGAGTAGATTTGTTTGAAAACATATTTTTTCCAAGTAGACATAGGCTCCACAAACCTCTCCACGAAATTTCAAATTTTTTGGAGGTTTGAGGAATTAGGTACGCATTTATGAAAATAGGACTAGAAACTTGAAATCAGAGTACTAGTCAACTGGTACTGTACCAGTTGACTGGTCTAGTGTAAATTCGAAACTGGGAAATTCAAATTACAAGTCAACTGCTCCAGGGTAGTCGACTGAATTTTTTGTTCAGTTTCCCAGTCGACTGCCCCAGGGGCAGTCGACTGGTAAGCGTGTGTTTAAATAAGAACAACCACGCGGGGTGGCCAAAACCTAGGGTTTTGCTTGCCACCCCCTACGAGATCTTCTCCTCCCCGACCTCCTCTCTTGATCTAAGGTATTCTCAAGCCCTGAAAACACTTCTCTAACCTCCTCCCACCTCCGATCTACATCTAGGGTTAGTAAAATGTCTTCTTCCAAGTTGATCTTCATCAAGTCTCATCATGAATCGATTGGGAAAATGGTAATACTTTGTATAGTTTGATTTTTCCCATTTAAGTCATGATTTGAAACTAATTTGGCCTATGTTTCTTGTTTTCCCTTGTTTTCTCTTGTTATGGGATGGTGTGGGTACATGCATTGGTATGTCACATGTCTAGGGTTGCACATAAAAGGCAAAAGGGTGAGGGATCATCTCACCAAGGTTAGGGAGACCTGGAGAGACCTCGGTCTAGGTCTGATGAGTGTCGGAAAGTGTTTGAGAGTGCAGCTTTCATCTTAATAAATTGTCTCTATCTCAACCGATCCTATTTCTAGGAGATTCCTCCCATCATTGAAATCATTGCGTATTTTGGACTGGAACAAGTGGTTTATTGCCAACGCTCCATTAATTTTGACTTATGTAAGGAGTTCTATGCGAACCTTATATTTGTTGGTGCCCAGAACGATGCGTACGAGTCAATGGTGCAAGGGGTTACCATTCCAGTCACACCTGAAGTGTTGCGAGCATTTTTAGGGTGTAGAGTGTCAAATAGCCAGCTTACGTGTTTCCCCAAAGTTGATGAGCCTCTAACTTTACCGGGTATCACCATAGATCAGATCCACCTGCATTATTTTGGTAGACCTCGATATCCTAAGGACCGTATTTTTGAAGCTAAGAACATGAGTCCAATGAGTAATGAGTTGTACAAGGTTGTCCTAGATTGCATTCTTCGTATTGTCACCAAGGGGCGGTCGAGAATTCGGCTTCCCCACTTGGTGATGATGTATGCCCTAGAGAGGAGGCTGGACATTGACATAGCTCACCAAGTTTTTGCATCCATTACTTATTTCTCCCACGATGTCAATTGGAAGTTATACATGTCATTCGGTCATGTTTTGACCGAATTCTTTAGGTCTAAAGGGGTCAGAGTCGACAAGGGCCAAATTTATGAGTTATCTAAGGACTATGACCAAATAGGATCTTGATAGCTCTCTTTAGCTGGGATCGAGAAGCATGAGGGGGAGATCATCTGGCGGCGTCGTCCTGATTCTTCGAGCTCAGATGATGATGAGGAGCCCGCTAGAGGAGTTACACTGGAGCAGTTCTCCCAGCTCCAGTCCGAGGTACACGAGCTGAGGGAGGATTTTTATACATTCCAGCAGCGCCAGATGGATATGCAGATGCAGCAGCAAGAGATGTACGAGATGATGCAGCAGTGGCATCTGGCGTATCAGGCCCCTCCTCCTCCTCCTCTAGGCGACGACATGCAGTAGATTTTATTTGATGGTTGAGTGTTGAGAGTGTTTTGTTTAGATTTATGTTTTATCTCTCAAACACCCATTTTGGAATTGTCATATTTAGCTACTTCGGGGCTTTAGCCCTTATGTTACTTTCATGTTTTATTTTTAAGTTATGTATGAAACATTTGTTTAAGCTTTCATGTTACTTTATGAGATTTCATGTCATGGCTTGATATTGCTTTTAGTGTTTAAAATTCATGGATTACGATTGAATGATAAGATATGGCTTATATGGGCACAAGGGAAGGTTCATGTATATGTGTTTAGGGTTAAGATATATAAAGAAAAGGGGAGAGTTGAGAACAATTCTAGGTTTAAAAAGGCATAGGATAGATGTGGCAAACACATGGATTCATATATGGATTTCAAAGTTGATACAAAATGCTAATTTTTGAGGAGATTAGAGTTTGTACTAAAAGTCAAGCACATATGATATTTTTCATAAAAATATATTTTTCTAGGGTAGATTATATCCTAACAAATGTGCTTGCAAAATTTTACATTTTTTTGGATTTTGTAGAATTTTTTACGCGTTTCTGAATTTGGGCTAAAAATTCAGATTTGGACTGTATCACTCGACTGCCCTGGGGGCAGTCGACTAATGTTTCTGGTAGTTTGTGAACTATATAGGCCAGTCGACTGATGGATTGGCAATCGACTGGTATGGCTATGTTTGACTTCTGAAGGGTTTTTCAGAGGTAGTTTGGGTTCTTTTTGGTACTAGGGTTAGGATTGCTTGGGGCAATCATTTTGATGGTGTCAAAGGGGGAGAATTTGTGGTGTTAAGTTAGGTTTAACATGACGTGAGAAAACTTATGGTGTTAAGTTGGGTAGAACTTAACTTGGTGTTATGAGATTTGAAAATTGGGAGAGGGCATAGGTTAAGGGGCCGGGGAGGTTGCCTCTTGTTTGTTATGCTGTTAATTTTCAATTACTATTATTTGTTGTGTTTGTTTACCTAACTCAAATATATTGCCACACATCAAAAAGGGGGAGACTGATGGGGCAATCGACCCAAGTATGATCTGGAGGATCATGAGTTTTGATGTATGTCTCAATATGAGTAAGTTAGGGTTTATTATTGGACTAATATGTGTATATGAGTGTGCAGGTTTGCAGGTACACATAGACTTGGTTGGATGTCTTCAGGTGAAGGGTGACATGGAGGCAAGCTGTTGACTTGCGTGCGCATCCGAGGGACCATGGGCAAAGCAGGTACGATGAGCCGAAGGAATCAGACTTCGAGGCGTACATGAAGGATAGCATGGAGGCAAGCCGCAAGCTTGTGTGTGTATCTGAGGGACGAGGGTTAAAGTCGAAGAGGGCTTGAAGGTGACAGATCGAGGATGCTGAAGCAGACGATGAACCAAGGGATGCGAACTTCAAGGCATGCGTGAAGGGTGACATGGAGGCAAGCCGAGGGCTTACATGCGCATCCGAGGGATGGGAGACGAAGACGAAGAGGGCGTGAAGGCAACAGATCGAGACTGTTGATTGAAGAGTCAACCAGGTCGTGAGGGTCTGAGTGTGAGTGTTTGTACTCGGGAACTAAGCCGGGAGGGTTTGGGTACGGAGAGAAATGTACTCGGGAAGGGTAACGCTAGGCTAAGGGAAGGACCAGTCGACTTCCCGGTGATGGCTGGTGATTCGAACGTTGGGCTTGTAACGTTCTAATCTGAGTGGGACCAGCGGCAGTCGACTGGTAACGACCATTTCGGACTCGAGCTCTATTTAAAGGAGCTCGTTTCAAGCTTTTCTTTCTTGGCGAAACTTGCTTGGTCAAAGCTTGTTAGTAGCCTTTTGTCCTCAATTAGTGTCCAGAAGTTGTGGTAAAGTTTCTCCACCCACAAGCAGCTACGAGATCTAGCCGGAGGTGCTCCGGGGAATCATCCACCGACGAATTAGGGATCGCCCACCTTACGAGCAGCCGTGGAGTAGGAGTTTTATCTCCGAACCATGTAAATAGGTGTGTTCCTTTCGTTAGTTTTGTCTGTATTAGTATATTCCGCTTGCGCACTAACGATTGTAGGAAGAACGAATCGAAAGAAGCTATTCACCCCCCCCTCTAGCTTGACGCGCACGATCTAACACGCCGGACAACCTCCGGCGTGTTCCCCTAACGCTCGTGTTAATCTCGCAGGGTGTGAAGTCCTTCCTCTAGCGTCAGCGTCTGCGTGGGCTTAATTTTGACGACTGACCGTCGACGTCAATTCTAGATAATAAAGGGACAAGTGAAAAATGGGATATCTTTTAACAAAAATAATAATAAAGAACACCTAGATAATTTTCTTATTCAAGTTACATAAACAATGATTGATTCCCTATCTTTATTTTGAGATGGTAAATGATAATTCGTTCATCCTAATATCTCGGCTAACCTATTTTAGAGTCATCATGAAAAAATAAATAACAAAAACTACTAACCTGAATGTTGCAACAGTAAACTAATTTGATTAAACAATAAAAGCATGTTGACCCTACCAAAGAATTTCCTCTATTTGCAAAATCATCCCAAGTTCTTTACCTTTTTACAATCACAACACTCAAATGGAATCACCAAAACAATTAATTGAAATCATGAACACAGAGGTATAAGCCGGATGAAATTAGGAGCCAATTAATAATTCCAAATTGTTTGATACCCTAAAAAAAAAATTAACAGCTAAGTGATAAGCTATAAATTATCTATTTATATGAATATTCATGACTAAATTTGATATTTAATTTGATGAGTTTATATTTAGATTATTAGTAGAAAATTAAAAGTGCTACCCTAATTATCCTTATTCTAAAAAACTTGCTCCATTTTAAAAATTGCAATAGAGTGGCGTAATTTTATATTTAAATTTCTCATTGTCTTTTGGAACCGTATATCTTCAAGTTGAAGAAGCTTTGGTCAAAGTTATTTTAAAATTATAATTTTAGTCAAAATTATTTTAAAGCAATATAATTTTGATCAAACTTACTTCAATATAGAGCACCAAAATTTTTAAGTGATAGAATTAATACGAATTTCATTCGGAATTAAATTTAATTTTTATGTTTAGAATAAATTAATAAATAACAGAATTAAATTGAATTCTTTAATTTAGAATCTATCATAATTGAATTGAATTTTTATATTTATATTTTTATCATTTTATCGTTTATCAATAAAATTTACTATTTACTTGGAGGCTTATTTAGTCATTTTAATTTTTTAGATGAATTCTCTTTACAATTTGGACTTAAAGAGGTTTGATTTATTTTGAAAAAATCGAATGAAATTTAATTCCAATTCTTTATTAATTCTTTGTCAAAAAGTTATTTCAAATGGTGAAATTCAATTCAACTCTTTTCCTTGAAAGTTGAAGGAATTCAATTCTACTCTTTTCCAAATAAGCTGTAAATTAAGTGGTGTAATCTTAATTTAAATGTCTCATTATCCTTTGGAATACTACATCTTCAAGCTGATAAGTTTTGGTTTAAGTTATTCTAAAGTGATATAATTTTAATCAAAATTATTTTAAAGTAATACATTTTTTACCAAAGTTACTCCAATATGGAGCACGAAAAATATTTTTGTATAAAATTATGATTGAAATATGATAAAAAAATGCTTTAAAGTGATTTAATTTTAATTAAAATTGCTCATTGCCTTTTGGAATAATTTATCTTCAAGTGGGAGAAGATTTGATCATAGTTATTCTGTCGTAGTATAATTTTAGTCTAAATTACTTTAAAGTAAAATAATTTTGATCAAAGTTACTCTAATGTAGAGCACGAAAAGATATTTTTGGCATAAAACTATGATTATGATAAAAAATGAGTAATCATACGTACAGTGAAAATGAATGTCATAGTGAAAATTTTAACCGTCAATCGACGGCACATTCGACATCCGATCGTCGATCGGACACTACCGGCGGCCTTCGACCGCCGTCCCGAACCAAACTATACCCTGGGGGGCACGGTGAACCCGTCGGGGATCGCCACAATTGCGATCTCGCATCATTGACCGTCGATTTCGATGGGTTCACCATTGCCGGCGATCCTAACGAGTTCACCGTCCTCCCAAGGTATAGTTTGATTCGGGACGGTAATCAGAGGCCGCCGGTGGTGTCCGATCGACGATCGAATATGTACACATTAACTGTACGTCATTTACTATAATTTTCACTCTCCCAAATTCACTCTTCAAATCATTTCTAATAAAGAGTTACTCTAAAGTTGTGTAATTTTAATTTGAATTGCTTATTGTGTTTGGAACAATATATCTTCCAGTTGAAGAAGTGGTACAAATACAATCTTAGTTAAAATTATTCTAAAGTTGTACAATCTTAGTTAAAATTACTTTAAAGTAATATAACTTTGATCAAAATTACTCCAATGTAGAGCACGAAGGATATTTTTAGAATAAAATTATGAATTAAATATGATAAAAAAATTGCTCTAAAATGATGTAATTTGAATTGCTCATTATCTTTTGGATAACTAAATCTTCAAGTCGAAGAAGCTTTGGTCAAAGATATTCTAAAATGGTACAATTTTAGTCAAAATTATTTTAAAGTAATACAAATTTTATCAATTACTCCAATGTAAAAAACAAAACATCACAAGACATCTCAAGACATCACAAGACATCTCATTTTTTTAATATAAAATTATCGAATGAAATAGCATAAAAAACAAAAAGGACTCTTTTTATTTTCAAATCATCACAAGACATCTCATTTTTTTAATTATTAAAAGGATGTCCTATATCATTATTTGATGTTGGACGAATGTAAATTCAACATGATTTTTTTTACTTCAGATGATGATAATTTTTAATTCGGGATTTGACAGTTATACATTTGGAAAATTTGTAATTGTCAATTTTCGGATTCAAATTTCATTATTTCATCCGACCCGTCGAATTTTTTATTACTATTTTTGATAATTTTTATTTTTACAATATTTAAGATATTTTAGATATCCTTGATAATTATGTATCATAATTAGTCTATAATAATATCTTATTTATTTTATTTCTATCTTTGTCAAGAGATTTTTTCTACTAGAAAGATTTCTTTTTTTTCTTTATAAAATTGTAATTGAGGTATATATATATATATATATATATATATATATATATATATATATATTTCTTTTCTTTCTTGAGGTCTGGTGTCTCTATAATGTAGGATTAATTGTATGAGAAATTAATTCTCTTTGATATTAGAATTTTTATTTTTTTTTAGTAGTTTCTCAACCCTCTCTCCACCCATCTTTCTTCTTGTCAGCGGCAGAATAATCACTATTTGCCTCGGCGTCATTATTCTACCATTTATATTTACCTAAATACCCTCTGATTCATTGTTTGCTTTTGACACGTGCATTAAATCATAACATAATTGCCTAACTTTATGATTAGGGTAAAATCATCTTACAATAATTATGATTTCGTAACTACTATAATTACAAACGATAGTTAATACATACAACTATTATAGTTATAGCAACAACAAATATTACTCTAAAGTAACATAATTTTAATGAAAATTGCTAATTGTCCTCCGGAACAATATATATATCTTTAAGTTGGAAAAGATTTGGTCATAGTTATTCTAAAGTGACATAATTTTAGTCAAAATTACTTTAAAGTGTACATTTTGATTAAAGTTATACGAAAAGATATTTTTAATATAAAAGTATGAATGAAAAATGATAAAAATTACTCTAAAAGTGGTGTAATTTAAATTAAAATTGTTCACTGTCCTTTGAAATAATATATCTATAAGTATGAGAAGCATTAGTTAAAGTTATTTTAAAGTGGTATGATGCCGAAATAAGGTATAAGGTGCTTTAAGTCAATTAAGGAGATCATGTCATCGAAAACAAAAACATATCATCCTACATTATTCCTCCAAAGTTGAGATTTAGGCTGGGAGTTCGAGATAGACCGTGATCAGAGTTCTGACCGGAATTCGCAAGAGGAGTTCTCATCTTAGAGATGGGATCGGAGGAACCTCCTAAGGTTAGGAGACTCAGGTCGAGAGATAGGGTCGGGGTCCCCACTAACACTCACCTCTGCTCGGAGCCCATGCACTTTCTTAGCGGATAGGACCAAATTACAATTCAACTCTTCAGGACGACCCTCAAGCTCAGACCCCGATCTGAGAATTATCATATCGACAGACATATCTTTATCGGGCAAAAGGTTATCATAAAACTCGCAACGGCTATAAAATCAACATAGACTAATTGGATCTAGAAAACGTATCCCATTGCAAAACGCTCGATAAACACTTCTAATTGCACTATACATCTCATCCTTACCAGGTAATGTATGCAGAACTCACGGATCGTTGGACAAGTATCCGCCACCAGCCCCATATATGTAACGACACAGTCCCTCAACCCCTTTTTGGCGGCCAAATCAACATTTGGCGGCCCAACAACCTGGCCCGTAGGCCCAACAACTTGGCCCGTAGGCCCAACAACCTGGCGGCCAAATCAACATTTGGTGGCCCAACTATGCCGTCGACCAACAATCGATGTCGACGACTCAATTGGTATCAGGATTCATAAACTCTAGTACTTATCCTGGAGGTCTAGAGTTCGAATCCTGAGGAAGGCAAAAATCCACTGGCCAGGGGTGGAAAGACCTAGTGAGTAACGACACGGTTGTTGGTCGTCGACATCGATTGTTGGTCGACGACATAGTTGGGCCGCCAAATGTTGATTTGGCCGCCAGGTTGTTGGGCCTACGGGCCAAGTTGTTGGGCCTACGGGCCAGGTTGTTGGGCCGCCAAATGTTGATTTGGCCGCCAAAAAGGGGTTGAGGGACCGTGTCGTTACAATAAAAAGGCGCCTTTTTATTGTAACGACACGGTCTCTTAATCTCTTTGGCGGCCAAATCAATATTTGGCGGCCCAACAACTTGGCCTCTCGGGCCCAACAACCTGGCCCCTCGGGCCCAACAACCTGGCGGCCAAATCAACATTTGGCGGCCCAACTATGTTGTCGACTAACAATCGATGTTGACGACCAACAACCGTGTCGTTACTCACTAGGTCTTTCCACCCCTGGCCAGTGAATTTTTGCCTTCCTCAGGATTCGAACTCTAGACCTCCAGGATAAGTACTAGAGTTTATGAATCCTGATACCAATTGAGCTGTCACGCCCCCAGAGGCACATGCTTCCTCGAAAATCGGGCAACATCTCCCTTGTACGGTGGACAATATGGGGCAAATATACATAATATCTCCACCAATATAGCTCAGCCACAAGCGGCTGGCATCACAACAATAAGTATAAACGCAACCACGCAGTTCTTATATCAACGAAAGAAATAATGGGTGGCTCAGCCACCTTAATCATAAAAGAACTACAACTTAATAAGACACTCCACAACGAATAAATCCGACCAATAAGACATGACTATAAAGTTGTCAAGACCATACCATAAATAATATAAAATGTGGAAACAAAGAAACTACGGAGAACCAACTCTAAAACAACTCCAAACCAAATCACCTGGTGAAACTGAAGGATTGAGGGACTGACAACTGGATCATCTCCTGGCTCCAAGTACTACCCCTACCTGCTATCTGAAACAACAAAAAGGAAAGCAGGGGTGGTGAGTCCGGGCGGACTCTGCAGGTATATGAGTAGACAAATAAGCATGGCATAATAAGGACAAACAGAGTAGAGAACTCAAAAGTGTACAGTCCATAAGAATTATAGAATTTACCTAATCATGCATAACATATATCAATCGACATGGTATAAAGTCCGAATAACGACTAAACACGTATAAAACAACTCAATAACAATAATATCAAGATATACATGCATGTCAAACATGTGCAACAATCATAGCTCATATAAGTGCATCAAACACAAGCAAATGCATAAAATAAATACGTATGCACATGATGCAATGACATGTGTCACCCCTGACGCCAGTCAAGCCGTCAACACATCCCATCTGTGTGACCGAGTGGGTAGGGCTGTGACAACTGTACCACTCCAACAATAACAATAACCAACAACAACAATAATACCACATAAGGCGTGGTTGAGTGGACAGGATGCGGGGAGCCTACACTCCAAACCCCAGTACATCGGGGGAGCTACCACAGCTACAATATATCCCTCAAAAACAAACAACGATGAGGGTGAGCCACCAACGACTCATCCCTCTAAAATAACAGTGAGGGTGTCACTGTCTGACATGACAGGACAAACACTCGCACTCTAACCACTACCATGACAACATATGGTTGAGTGAATCGAGCAACAATATGACTAACGACGGCTTAACCAAATGTAAGCCAACAGTCGTTAGTATGCAACGTGCAAGTATGATGCATGATATACGATGCACGAACAACCTGAGAAACAGCGATGCAATAAAGTCCAACGAATGCACGATGCATCAATACAATCAACCGGAAATCAAAAACCAACGATTATGCACCTACACTACTAGGTAGGGTATTTCTAATGCCAAATAAACCTATCTATGTGTTATGGACTTCTAGGTACTCGCGTACAAGCGGTACTTTATAGAACAGAAAACCAACCGAGGACTGTACGGATACGAATTTAAGAATACTCAAAGATCAACGAAGAATAAGTCTCAACGGCGATGTTTTAAATGACGACAAAGAACAAGGTCAAGCAACCTATTAGACATAATCTAGCCATGCTTTAAGGTAAACGAAACTACTCGAGTACAAAGGAGAAATACCCGCCTTTTAATTGTAGAACGTGACCGAAATAACCTCTTTACGATCCACCGAACGAGTCCAAAGTTAAGGTCCTGTATAAAGGACTAAATTTAGCTATTTACAATAAATAAAACAAATAATTAGATTCATTCTAATTGTCCCGTTTTAATCAATTCGTAACCAACTACAACAATAACTATGCCATCAAAACAAAAACAAAGAATCAACACTAACACTAACACTAACCTAACTACTGATCGGTCAACCAACAACATATCCCCCATTGATCTACTCCAAAACAACAACCAATTTGATTACAACCTTAGTAATATGGTATCAGCGATCATCTCCATTATTTATACTTCAGTACAGGTAATAATTTGAAATAAGCTACTCCTTATTCAACCAAATTGAAACCCTAACTTACCGATCTTGCTTGGAGACGGATTTGGACAGTGGCCTCCCTGGTAGTTCGAAACAGTGGCCTCCCTGGGAGTTCCAAACCTAATTGGATCAAACTAACCTCATGGTAAACTAAGGAAAACAAACCTCAGGAATCAATTTCGTAAGCCAAAATGTGAGACATCACAAATCTCAAATCCTACTTCAGAGATTTACTCACCTTTGTAAACCAAATTTCGAAACTCAACCAAAGTCCAATTAAAACCTAATCAAGAATAGCACAAAGCCTTACCTTGATTTCGGCCGGAAGAAGAAGAAAGACGGAGAAGATTAGGGTGCCCTCTTCGTGCGTGCCAGCGAAAACGAAAGAAGACGAAGAGGAGAAACAACGACGACGTCGGAGCGAAACCGCTCGCGCGTGAGTGCTGGCTACGAAGCTCTGCACGTGCGCGCCGGAGAAGAAGAAGGAGAAGGGAAGAACGGCAAGTGGCGTCGGCTAGGGCTGCAGCGTCGGCTTGCTCAGGCGACGAGGGATCGCAGCGAGGGGGAAGAAGTCGGCGCAGAGAGGGAAGAGGGGGTTTCGGGAGGAGTTAGGGCACGGGCTGGGATTTTAGGGGTGTTATAACTGATTTTGGAAATTTGCAAATAAGCCCAACAGATTTGTAAAATCACAACTAGGCCCCTAACTTTCGAAATTCACCCTTTTAACCCCATCAAAATTCGGTATTTAACATTCTCCCCTACTAACAAAAATTTGGTCCCCAAATTTAACTAGTGAACCACAACAAATACTAGTCAACCATAAAACCAACCCAGACTAGTCCACAACCAGAAACCATAAACTACAACCATAAACTACAACCATAAACCACAACCATACTGGTCATCAACAAGAGAAACCAATAACCCAGATATAATATGATACGGAATGAAAAACCAACCATACGCACCTCAAGTAAATAGATGAGGATAGCGAGCTCTGATCGTATTCTCGAGCTCCCAAGTAGCTTCCTCATCAGAGTGATGCTGCCAACCAACTTTAACCCTGATTGCGAGTCAAATGCACTATCTATCATATTGGGAAATGTTCAACATCTCTCTAACGGTAGCTACCTAGTTACAAGCAATGACCTACACGTAGATACCCTATAGCTTTTTATCTCGGAAAATCGATCCATCGCCCTGCGGTGTCTTCTCTCTGGTGACAGTGTAAAACCCTATCAATCTCTGGAACTGATGGTGGCATCGTCTGAATAGGTAGTGGCTGAATCATCTGAATTGTTGTTGGCTACATCGTCTGAGATGCTGAAGCTCCCACCGTCTACTAAGTCTGATAACTTGTGGCTTCGACCATCTGCTGAGGCTAGTAAACTGAAGACTAATATGCTAGGCATAGCTGATCTACACATAACTAATAACTAAAATAAATCCTAATCATACCACCTACTATGTTTTCCCCTTTTCCACTTTAGAAAATTAACAATAATAAATCTTCCAAATAAGCCTGGTAGTCTCTAATGCTATCTGTGAGTTATGGGCTTACTATGCTTCCATTGCATCATTTTGATCTTTTGTCTTCAATAAGTATCGAGCCGTAATTCACAGACATGCAATATTGGGAGCAATTGTATGAACAAAGAAGCTTGGGTTTTTTTTAATATATCATAATAGTGGCACGCAACAGTATCAATCGATCTATTAGATTGACATTTCCCAAACTGTATCCATCTTGGCCAACAAGATACGACCAACTGGTAATCAAGGAATTGAGCACATGGATGGAACAACTGCACAGGAATCACCTAACAGGGCAAAATCAATGGTTTCACAAAGCAATCTACATCATCCAGTATTAAATCTGACCTCCCATTCAGTGAGTCAACCGGATTCAGTTTTAAATTTTTTTTTTTTTTAGACATGCAACACATGCAGTGGGGACAAATCCAAGTTCCAGTCACCAGGCTATCCACGAGAATTCCTTAAGGCAAGTAAGTGTTTTTAATTAATGTCACTAAAATCCTACAAGGTCAAAAAACAGGATGCACAAATTCCACCAAACAGATGTTAGAAAATCAAACGCTACATATGACATTAAATAATCCATAGACTATAGAAAAAGACCCATTTGGACTTACCAGAACTATGTGAGGCACACCCCTACACAAACAAATCAAAGAGGCCAGATAGAATTATAAACACTTAAGGAGAGAAAACCATAGATGAATTATAAACTGATAAAAGCCATAATACAAGCAAAAGAATTAGTAAGGTAGCACAACTGGCACCCTACACTTACCACATGATACTGATCAGGATCAAAAGACTAATGCACGCCATAGCAAAGGAAAAATGGTCCTCAAATCAGGATAATCAAATGCAGCCCTCTCCCAATGTAGCAATCTTAAATCAAATCAGATGGGGTTATCTAAGCCCCTTATAACAACTTTGCTAGCAAAGGATTGGTAACAAGGCAAAGGAGGAGAAAATAAGGAAACAAAGGGCCATAGCAAGGAGGTATGCAAGGTCACACATAAAGGCCCACCTCAAGAGCAGAAGTAAGAATAATAACTGGGAAGAATGCAGATAGGCACTGCCAAAACGCTAGAGACAACCAGAAGAAACGTGAGAACCTGGAATATAAGAGGCCTAAACAAGAATTGCAAACCAAATGGAGGTGACTACAACCCCCTTTGGCACAAAGATTGAGCATGTTAAGCATAATAAAAGTCAAGCTCATCATGCAGGCTTTTCAAAAATTGAAGACAACCACATTTCCAAATTGGCAACTAGAGGCAGAGCAACAAGTGGGTGGACTTAGCAACAAACGTATGCTACTATTTTGGGACCCTCAAATCATCACCTTGTGAGGGTACTAGTGGTGTTCAACAATACCAAGGACATTACTAACAACTTGCAAAGGTCATCGTGTCTTAAATGCAACTTTTCATTTATCACTGATCCTTATCCTAATTTGATAGTATCTTCTACTCGTGTTAATCTTGATGAACCAATGTGTTTCTATCATCAAGTATGAAGTTAAGCCCAGGTATGAAAGTCAACATTTAACTATGATTCTATTGATGAATACGTAAGCTACTGTAGCAACAAAAGCAACTTCTTGGAATAATAAATAACAGAACTTCATCCGAGTAGTATTGGTCCTACAAATATCTGATCCCACAAATAGGCATCTCTTTAAATTATAGACCACAGCAAGACTAGATATACTACATCTAGTCCTTACTTAAGGTTGGCATACAATTTGATTATTATACCAAATCTTGTTGACCGACTTCTCATTGTCCAAAACCTTAGACAAAAGTGACTATTATTGACTCCTCTTTTATTAGGCATTAAACTTACAATAAATTAAAGAAGTTCTGAAATAACCCAACTAGTGTTGCAGTTTTGATAAACCAATAAAAATATGGTCTCGGATCAGTTGCAATGGTGCTGCTATTTTCATATATTAGCAAATCATATTTCAAAGAAGCTCCTAGTAGTAAAACAAGATCTACAATCAGATGAAGTAACTCCTCTTTTAAATCATTTTATCTATAGGATTCTGAAATGAGTTTGTTAATCATAATACCTACATCCACTTGTAAAACAAAATTCATGGCATTAATTGTTACTAGTAGGGCATTGATTTCTTTACATTAGCATACGTATATATAATCTCACCAATACAATCATCTTATAAACTTCCCAGAAGATGGCATATAGTTTCACATCGTTCAAAAGATGGATTTATATATATATATATATATATATATATATATATATATATATATATATATATATATAATATATATATATATATATATATATATATATTTCATGATATCATACATACATACACTTAGGTGTGCAAAAGTTATTTGATATCAACAATCTGGATTTTATCCTTTTTTTTTTGTTTTTGAAGTTTAAACGCTACATAAAGTTATGTGTTAATAATAGCCAAATACTTTAAATGACTGACCGCCACAATTTTCTTTTGCTTTCTTTGGTTACTGTATAGCCCTTGTCCATTCAAATCTAATTAATTCAATAGTGTAACTATAAAATCTAATGACTTTTAAAACACACATTCATGCCATTTTTTTTTCCTACTCCATAATTTATGAGAACTATATGTAAGCCGTAAGCTCTTATACAATAATGCTATTTAATTTATCTTCTATAATAAACCCACAGTTGTATCTTAGCATTTTATCTGTACTACACTATCACATCTTACGATTACATAAAACTTGCTAATTCTTGAGGGTGTTGCTAAGGGTTAGGTATTAAGAATGAACTTCTATTGAATTTATAAAAAGAACGACCAAGAACCAAGGTACTTCTGATGATAGAGTACCAGTCCATGAATGGGACGAGATAGTAGATTACCTCTAAATAGGTGACAGAATGATACTACAGCAGTAACACATATCTTTCTGGACATCACCTGAGCTCAGTAAGAGAAAGAAATGTTTGGAACCATGATAAGATCAGGACAGAAAATTGAGCTCAAGCCCGCCATTATTAGTACAACTGATAAGAATCCCTATTGTCCCAACACCAAACCTAGATAGTGAATACCAAAGATAGTATGATCACTGAAAACATACCTCATGTAGCCTGGAGAAGTCCATCGCTGCCAAGTCCCAAAACACAACCATACCAAACTATGTCAAGAAAATGACTCCACGAAAATACAACCAAATTCATAAAATACCGATAGACCTCGTAAAACAAAACAACTTCGTCAACCCTCTAGAAAAAAGACTTCGCAAAAATAAACAAATCTGTAGCATACATATTGACCTCACAAAACAACTCCATAAACCCACAAACACCAAAACATCGCAAAACTTGGCTGAACTGACGCACCAAAAACAACATCATACAAAAACACAACCATACCAAACTATGTCAAGAAAATGACTCCACGAAAATACAACCAAATTCATAAAATACCGATAGACCTCATAAAACAAAACAACTTCGTCAACCCTCTAGAAAAAAGACTTCGCAAAAATAAATAAATCTGTAGCATACATATTGACCTCACAAAACAACTCCATAAACCCACAAACACCAAAACATCGCAAAACTTGGCTGAACTGACGCACCAAAAACAACATCATACAAAAACACAACCATACCAAACTATGTCAAGAAAATGACTCCACGAAAATACAACCAAATTCATAAAATACCGATAGACCTCGTAAAACAAAACAACTTCGTCAACCCTCTAGAAAAAAGACTTCGCAAAAATAAACAAATCTGTAGCATACATATTGACCTCACAAAACAACTCCATAAACCCACAAACACCAAAACATCGCAAAACTTGGCTGAACTGACGCACCAAAAACAACATCATACAAGTCCACAAATCCCAAAGGAACTCGCAAACCTGGCTCTGATACCAAAAATTGTCACGCCCCCAGAGGCACATGCTTCCTCGAAAATCGGGCAACATCTCCCCTGTACGGTGGACAATATGGGGCAAATATACATAATATCTCCACTAATATAGCTCAGCCACAAGCGGCTGGCATCACAACAATAAGTATAAACACAACCACGCAGTTCTTATATCAACGAAAGAAATAATGGGTGGCTCAGCCACCTTAATCATAAAAGAACTACAACTTAATAAGACACTCCACAACGAATAAATCCGACCAATAAGACATGACTATAAAGTTGTCAAGACCATACCATAAATAATATAAAATGTGGAAACAAAGAAACTACGGAGAACCAACTCTAAAACAACTCCAAACCAAAATCACCCGGTGAAACTGAAGGACTGAGGGACTGACAACTGGATCATCTCCTGGCTCCAAGTACTACCCCTACCTGCTATCTGAAACAACAAAAAGGAAAGCAGGGGTGGTGAGTCCGGGCGGACTCTGCAGGTATATGAGTAGACAAATAAGCATGGCATAATAAGGACAAACAGAGTAGAGAACTCAAAAGTGTACAGTCCATAAGAATTATAAAATTTACCTAATCAAGCATAACATATATCAATCGACATGGTATAAAGTCCGAATAACGACTAAACACGTATAAAACAACTCAATAACAATAATATCAAGATATACATGCATGTCAAACATGTGCAACAATCATAGCTCATATAAGTGCATCAAACACAAGCAAATGCATAAAATAAATACGTATGCACATGATGCAATGACATGTGTCACCCCTGACGCCAGTCAAGCCGTCAACACATCCCATCTGTGTGACCGAGTGGGTAGGGCTGTGACAACTGTACCACTCCAACAATAACAATAACCAACAACAACAATAATACCACATAAGGCGTGGTTGAGTGGACAGGATGCGGGGAGCCTACACTCCAAACCCCAGTACATCGGGGGAGCTACCACAGCTACAATATATCCCTCAAAAACAAACAACGATGAGGGTGAGCCACCAACGACTCATCCCTCTAAAATAACAGTGAGGGTGTCACTGTCTGACATGACAGGACAAACACTCGCACTCTAACCATTACCATGACAACATGTGGTTGAGTGAATCGAGCAACAATATGACTAACGACGGCTTAACCAAATGTAAGCCAACAGTCGTTAGTAATCAACGTGCAAGTATGATGCATGATATACGATGCACGAACAACCTGAGAAACAGCGATGCAATAAAGTCCAACGAATGCACGATGCATCAATACAATCAACCGGAAATCAAAAACCAACGATTATGCACCTACACTACTAGGTAGGGTATTTCTAATGCCAAATAAACCTATCTATGTGTTATGGACTTCTAGGTACTCGCGTACAAGCGGTACTTTATAGAACAGAAAACCAACCGAGGACTGTACGGATACGAATTTAAGAATACTCAAAGATCAACGAAGAATAAGTCTCAACGGCGATGTTTTAAATGACGACAAAGAACAAGGTCAAGCAACCTATTAGACATAATCTAGCCATGCTTTAAGGTAAACGAAACTACTCGAGTACAAAGGAGAAATACCCGCCTTTTAATTGTAGAACGTGACCGAAATAACCTCTTTACGATCCACCGAACGAGTCCAAAGTTAAGGTCATGTATAAAGGACTAAATTTAGCTATTTACAATAAATAAAACAAATAATTAGATTCATTCTAATTGTCCCGTTTTAATCAATTCGTAACCAACTACAACAATAACTATGCCATCAAAACAAAAACAAAGAATCAACACTAACACTAACACTAACCTAACTACTGATCGGTCAACCAACAACATATCCCCCATTGATCTACTCCAAAACAACAACCAATTTGATTACAACCTTAGTAATATGGTATCAGCGATCATCTCCATTATTTATACTTCAGTACAGGTAATAATTTGAAATAAGCTACTCCTTATTCAACCAAATTGAAACCCTAACTTACCGATCTTGCTTGGAGACGGATTTGGACAGTGGCCTCCCTGGTAGTTCGAAACAGTGGCCTCCCTGGTAGTTCGAAACAGTGGCCTCCCTGGGAGTTCCAAACCTAATTGGATCAAACTAACCTCATGGTAAACTAAGGAAAACAAACCTCAGGAATCAATTTCGTAAGCCAAAATGTGAGACATCACAAATCTCAAATCCTACTTCAGAGATTTACTCACCTTTGTAAACCAAATTTCGAAACTCAACCAAAGTCCAATTAAAACCTAATCAAGAATAGCACAAAGCCTTACCTTGATTTCGGCCGGAAGAAGAAGAAAGACGGAGAAGATTAGGGTGCCCTCTTCGTGCGTGCCAGCGAAAACGAAAGAAGACGAAGAGGAGAAACAACGACGACGTCGGAGCGAAACCGCTCGCGCGTGAGTGCTGGCTACGAAGCTCTGCACGTGCGCGCCGGAGAAGAAGAAGGAGAAGGGAAGAACGACAAGTGGCGTCGGCTAGGGCTGCAGCGTCGGCTTGCTCAGGCGACGAGGGATCGCAGCGAGGGGGAAGAAGTCGGCGCAGAGAGGGAAGAGGGGGTTTCGGGAGGAGTTAGGGCACAGGCTGGGATTTTAGGGGTGTTATAACTGATTTTGGAAATTTGCAAATAAGCCCAACAGATTTGTAAAATCACAACTAGGCCCCTAACTTTCGAAATTCACCCTTTTAACCCCATCAAAATTCGGTATTTAACAATATAAAAAGGTATTCACCCCTTTTAGGGGAGAGTTATGTGTCGAAAACCCTAATCTTCTCTTACTACATTTTCTATTGATTTCCACCTCTAACTTAAGCATCGGAGTGACTGCGCCAAAACCCCTCCGACTGTCCTCCTAACTCGTATTCATCTTCTCAAGGATTCCTCATGCGAAGTCTCGTCAGCAATCACATAAGGACCCATCTTCCTCTCACCCAACTCGTACACCAATGAGTTGTCCATCAAGGAGTCTGAGCAGCATCAAATTGGCGCCATCTATGGGAACACTAAGTTAAGGGTTGACCAAGGATCTAAAATGGATAACATTGGGCGGCCACACATTGAAGAGGAAGAAAGGTAAGACCTCATCATCATGACAAAAGAAGAATTCAATCGCTTGGTGGCCTAAGCGGTGCACGCCATCCTTCAAGGGAAAACACCCCCTATAACCATGACCGTCCCTCCATCCGTGGAGATGTCTTCGCCTGTGCTCCCCCGAATGACTCCTTCCGTGGGGGTACCCAAGGGGAACACCCCTCCTTCTCCAGGTGTCTTGGCAATGGGGGGAGAATCCTCTAGGTCCTCTGGGAAGGAACTTAGTCAAAGCTCCCCCAAGACTCCTGCCACTATAAACAAAGTTCCTGGTGGCGAGGGTACTCTGTATTCACCCAACGTTCTACAAGATGCCCTGCTAAGACACTTCAAGACAATGCCGATCAAAGAGTACAATGGCGCCACGGGTCGATACCATGAAGGCGTACAAGATCTCCCATGCTTTCATGCAGGTATGCAAAAAAATCTCCACTATACCGACCTGAGGAGGGGCACCAAGAGGTAAGGATACACCCTCAGCTACCAGAAGGGATGACCCGAGTGGAAGCAGACCTGGAAACAACCCATAAGCAAGAACTGATATATTGCCTCAAACACAATCACAACATATTCTCCTGGTCGGCCAAGGAGCTCACAGGAGTCTCATCTTCTATGATGGAGCATCGACTAAATACTCGATCTAAAGTCCGACCCATCTGGCAAAAAAAGCAAAAAAAATTCTCCCCAGTAATGTCAAGTAAGTCAGGTCGAGATGGACAAGCTATTGGCTGTGACATATATCAAAGAGGTTCAATTCCCCACTTGGCTGTCAAATGTAGTCTTAGTCCCCAGCCAGGGGAAAATGGAGAGTATGCATCGATTTTCAAAATCATAACAAAGCTTTCCCCAAGGATTGCTACCCTTGCCCTGTATAGATCAGCAGGTGGATTCTACCGTAGACTGTGGACTTACCTGTATGTTGGGCGCCTATCAAAGATATCACCATATTCCCTTGGCTTGGGAGGACCAGGAGAAGGTTAGTTTTATCACCCCTAATGAAACTTTTTTTATTATAATGTTATACCATTTGACCTCAAAAACACAAGAGTAATCTACTAACGACTCATGGATCGAGTCTTCAAATATCAGATTGGGAGGAATATTGAGGTCTATGTGGATGGCATCCTCGTCAAGACTCGACAAGTGGAATCTCTAGTCCTTGACCTAGAAGAAACCTACGACACCCTCAGACGGTACAGTCCCAAGTTAAATCCCAACAAGTGCCTATTTGGGGTCACGAGCAACAAATTTCTGGGCTACATGATCACGGAGCATGGAATCGAGGCAAACCCAGAGAAAGTACAGGCCTTGTAGGATATGCCTTCCCCTCGCAACCTCCGAGAGACTCAAAGGATGGTAGGCGAATTACCGCCTTATCTCGTTTCATATCTCACTCTGCAACCCGAAGTCTCTCTTTCTTCAAAATACTCTGGAAAACCACCAAATTTAAATGGAATGAGAAGTGTAATTAGGATTTCTCAAAGTTGAAGGCCTATCTAGCTCTGCTACCCCTCCTCTCTAAGCCTATCATGGTAGAAACATTGTGGGTCTACTTATCCGCTTCATATTCCACCACCGTCGTTGTCCTGCTCAGGCAGGAGCGTACAATATTACAACATCCGGTTTACTTCTTCAGCCACATCTTCATGTTGGGAACGAGATGGCTAGAGAGGGGGGGGGTGAATCTAGCTAGACACAATTTCTTGCTTTCTTTCCAAACTTCTGCACTTCAAGGTTAGACAGCGGAAGCAAATGCAAAACAAAAACTAAGCAGAGAAAGAAACGCAAACCAAACAAACGCTAAGACGGAGATGTACAAGGTTCGGGGATAACTTGCCCCTACTCCTTGGCGTGCCCGTAAGGTGGGTGATCCCTTGATCGTCGGCAGATCAAGCCCCGGTGAACACCGGATATCAAGCGCCTCCTTCTCGGTGGAGTAACCTCTCCACAAGCTGTCTCAGTAGATGAACACAAGATTAAGCACACGAGACACTCGAGAAGGGAAGCTCACAAAGATGTACAAGAAAGCTCAAGCACAAAGCAACAGAGCACGAACACAGCCCAGCCAAACTTCTCCCCGTTTTCTGTCTTGTTCGCCTCTGCTTCCAGCTTCGCCACTTAAGCTCATGCTCAACGTCGCCTGCTCCATCAACACCACTGACTCACACCCTGACCCACTGACCTCTCTGAGCACTCAGTCCACTGGACACTCCTCCAGCTGAGCCTCCGTCATTTGCCAGCCGCGCCTTCATCAGTTGCCAGATGCGCCAGACGCCATTGAGGCCTGAAAACATAATAGATCCAAACCTGCTCCAAGGAAAGCACGCCTTGACTTCTCCTTGAGTGTTTGAGTCTTCCTCTGTCACCTGAAACTCAATCAGAGCATTAAAGCAGAAGATGAAGCAACATATCAACATACATCAGCAAATCGGATTCGGTCAGACGCTCTGACCACGTCTGTCAGTGGAATTTGAATTAAAGTGATCGGTCACCGGACCGATCCAGGGTGTGTGAATCGATCACCAGATCGATCCACTGCTTTGCCGGGATTCCCAGCTCTCGCAGCTATACACTCCTGATCGGTCACCAGACCGATCAGGGTGAAGCCTGATCGGTCACCAGACCGATCAGATTGGATCCTAATCGATCATCCAGACCGATCAGAGCAGATGAACAGTAACTTTTTAATCAAATCCAAGATCCCTGATCGGTCACCAGACCGATCCAAGACTTTGATCAGCAAGGGAACTCACTCACCGTTTGC
This sequence comes from Boesenbergia rotunda, assembly GCA_024364735.1. Classification (NCBI taxonomy): domain Eukaryota; kingdom Viridiplantae; phylum Streptophyta; class Magnoliopsida; order Zingiberales; family Zingiberaceae; genus Boesenbergia; species Boesenbergia rotunda. The sequence goes on from JAGFNQ010001547.1 coordinate 439,974, forward strand.
TCCCTGATCGGTCACCAGACCGATCAGAAGCAAGACAGCAAGGAAGCAGCCTGCTCCCTGATCGGTCACCGGTCCGATCAGGAGCCACACAGTAGATTCCCAATGTCACTGTGCGCTCCCTGATCGGTCACTAGTCCGATCAGACATAGCTGGATCGGTCACCAGACCGATCCACTAAGGAGCAGCGTGCCAATGTCCCTGATCGGTCACCAGACCGATCCAGTGACTCAACCCTAGCCCTCCAAGCTAGGAATTCATCCACCTTAGCCCTCCAAGCTAAGGATTTTTCAATCTAACTCTCCAAGTTGGGAATTTGCACCTAACCCTCCAAGTTAGGACTTTTCACCTAGCCCTCCAAGCTAGGACTTTTCACCTAGCCCTCCAACTAGGACTTTTCACCCAACTCTTCCGAGTTAGAACATCATCCAACCTAGCCCTCCAAGCTAGGCACCTGACCCTCCAAGCCAGGACTTTTTCACCTAATTCTCCAGGATGGGAATTTGCACCTAACCCTCCAAGTTAGGACTTTTCACCTAGACCTCCAAGCTAGGACTTTTCACCCAACCCTTCCGAATTAGGACTTTTCCAACACCTGACTTCACTCACCAGGACCCGGCTTCACTCACCGGGATTTCCAACACCTGGCTTCACTCACCAGGACCCGGCTTCACTCACCGAGATTTCCAACACCTGGCTTCACTCACCAGGACCCGGCTTCACTCACCGGGATTTCATGCCCAGTCCCCGACCAGGACTTTAACCCAAATTCACTCAACCAAACTTAAATCATTGTCAAACACCAAAACAACAACCGGGCCAGACTGCATCAACAATCTCCCCCTTTTTGTTGTTTGACAACCCGATTTAAGTTTAGGTATCAATCAATTGAAGTTCGTTCAATTCTCATAAGGGAATCATGATCCTCCCCCTATAATAACCATAAACTTAATCAGTCATTTTCTCCCCCTTTGTCAAACATCGAAAAGGGTATGGTGATTAAGTTTAAACATACCTCCCCCTCAAACCAAGGGTCTCTCCCCAAATCCAAAATAATCAAAGGATAATGTTTTGAATTGCATATGAAAACATATACAGAATAATATCATGGTCAAGCATGTATATGTTTCATATGACAAGTAAGTCAAAGGATGATTTTTGAATTGCATATGAGAGGCATATACCATAGATGTATCATGACAACAATGTATATGCATCGGCAATAATTATCGCAGTTCCATCAGACTGATGATCGATACAGAAAAATTTCTGATGTATCTATGAACGATCAATTTTCAGAAAAATTTCTGTAATTCTGATTCGTTCAAGATCGGACTGCGTTAACACTTGGACTTCCATGTGAAGACATATACAGAAGTATATTATGGTCAAATATGTATATGCTTCATAGGACTAGTAAGGAATGCATCTGTATTTGAAACATAGTCCTGATTGGTCTCCGTGACCAACCTGGTCTGTTGATTGCGTGATACAGAAGTATATCTGATTAGTCTGGGGAGCGATCGAATTTCAGAAAAATTTCTAAAACTCTGATACGTTCCTGAACAGACTGCATTAACAATTTGCATTCCATAACAGGGGAGATGACTCTATTAATATTCGTCATTTCAGAAAAATTTCCGAAACACGACATTAAGATCAAGAGTCATGACTCAACAAACCTTTTCTTATGAATTTGAACATTCCATCATAGGTTTGTATCAAATCACTATTAAGTACCAGGTTTGTATCACTTGAACAAATTTGTGCTTCCTTAGTACCAGATTTGTACCAATGGGTGATCAAATATATTTCAATTGGACTTGGTTTGTATCGAATTTATGTGTATCAGTTTTGTTAGTGGTATGATCATTACACTGATACAATTTGATGAAAAGGAGTTGGTTTGAGGAGGTTTTGGATCAATTTGGAATGATCTGGGAGTTCCTTGATCAGAGTTGGTCTGATCGGTCACCAGACCGATCAGAGTGAGTCCTGATCGGTCGGTGGACCGATCAGGTATGACACAGACAGGTTTCTGAAACTGAGAAGTTTCAAAAACTGTTATGTTTCAACATTTGAACACTCTAAACCCTAACACAATCAAATTTAACTCCTAACAGAGTTCCGTTAAACAATACTCATGTTCCTTAACCAAAGAAAACAACATGATTTGCATCTCTTTAACTAACATGTATATTTTCAAATCATGCAATATCTCCAATATAACTTGAGAGTAAATCTCATAAATACAAAGTTTAAAGTGTGACTCAGAAGATACATGGTAAGCATGAATGTGATGATCTAGACTTTCTATGGTAAATACAAAGTGACTAGTGTGCCTTAACTAAGGTTTAATTCCACATCAAGAATTTCCATGAATTACCAAAAACTGATTTGTATCAAAGCATGAGGAGTATGTTCTTAAGCATGAACTTGAGTTCCAAAAACAGATATATATAAAAGCATGATTATTGGGAAAACAAACAAGTCATGGACTTTGAGTTTGATACAAAGAAAGCATTTAACCCTAGACCTTAATTAAGTTTGATACAAAGAAGGCACTAAATCAAAGAACTTAAGTAGTGAATGTTATAGCTCATGTTCTTTATTTGGCAATGCCTTATTGGTACAAACTATGTGTTAATCTTGATCTTAAACAAAAATTTCATGCCATATTATGTATTGATATTTTCCTTAGCATTCCTTCATGTTGTATAACACGTACAAGAGAATCATGGCATACTCAATCATGTTCACCAAACAAAATGCTTTAAGCTTGAGATAAGACATATCATACACCATAACTTACAGGAAAACATAAATTGCAACAAGTAAAACTTATTATCCTAAGTAATCCATGGCAAGAGCAAATTATGTGTGAATCTAAACCCTTCAAACAATTTCCAAAGCTTATTGACTTATTTTGACACTAGTGTAACCTTAGCCTTGGTTGGAGCACCACTTATCAACAACCTATGTTGATAGATGCTCCCCCTCAAACAATGCTTATACAATTCAAAATATGGAGGTTTTAGGTACCCAAATTTTGGGACCTAATGAATCTACAATGAATGACTTTGGCACCCAAGCCTTAGTCATTTTCTTTTTAGCCTTTTGAATCCTAGAATTATTTTGTGCTCTAAATTGGGTTCTAGACATCAACGATATGAAACTTGATTGTTTAGGTTGATAACCCAAGCCACTCTTGTTGTAGACCGCTTTTTGTGAATTTAGAATCATGTCTAGGGTCTTGGAGCTAGTTGAAAACTTCTCAAGAATATTCTTGAGGTTTTCAACTTTGCTCTTCAAATCCTTATTTTCATCCTTAAGGGATTCATCATGCAAAGCATTAAAATCCTCAACCTTAGAGGATCTCAATTCTTTTACTTCCAACCTTAATGTTTTGACTTTGGCCTTAGATTTTTTAAGCATCCTAGCTAGACATGCAACGGTTCTATAGCACTTATCTAGCTCGAGAGAGATTACCTCTTCATCATCCGAAGATGATGAAGGCGCGGTTGAGGAGCTTGATTCGCTATCACTTCCTTCATTTGAGTCTTCTAAGGCCACTACAGCCACATGACAGTGGATATCCTCCTCCTCCTTGTCAATCTTCTTCTTCCTTTTGTTTCCTGCCACAAGAGCAAACCCTTTCTCCTTGGGGCCTTGGTTAGAGATCTCATGTAGCTCCATCTCACAAAACAAGTCCTCTAACTTAACAAAAGATATGTCCTTGGAAACCTTGTAAGCATCCACCATGGATTACCACAAAGCATTCCTAGGAAATGATTTAAGGACATACCTCACTAGGTCTCGGTTCTCTACCTCTTCACCAATGGAGTGGAGACCATTCAATACTTCTTTGAATCGACAATGAAGCATACTTACATTTTCACTTTCTCCCATTGTCAAGTTCAGAAGTTGGCTGTGAAGGAGATCCTTCTTGGCAGTCCGGGTGTCTTGAGTTCCTTCATGGAGCTCAAGAAGTTTATTCCATAGATCTTTGGCAGAGGTGAAGGGGCCAACCTTGATTAACTAGTCCTTGGACATTCCGCACTGCAGGGTAACCACAGCTTTGGCATTTGCTTCACCCTTTCTAATTTGCTCAGCCGACCAACATGAGAAATCGAGGTCTCTGCCTTCGGCATCCCTTGGAGGGATGAAACCTTCTTTGACCGAGAACCACATGCACATGTTGGTCTTCAAATAAAACTCCATTCTTGACTTCCAATATGAAAAATCAGTGCCGTCGAGGATTGGAGGTCGGTTTGTGCTCAATCCTTCTCTTCCAGCCATCTTGTTGAGAACTCTCGGTTGTTAAGCCGTAAACAGAGCACCAAGCTCTGATACCACTTGTTGGGAACGAGATGGCTAGAGAGGGGGGGGGGTGAATCTAGCTAGACACAATTTCTTGCTTTCTTTCCAAACTTCTGCACTTCAAGGTTAGACAGTGGAAGCAAATGCAGAACAAAAACTAAGCAGAGAAAGAAACGCAAACCAAACAAACGCTAAGACGGAGATGTACAAGGTTCGGGGATAACTTGCCCCTACTCCTTGGCGTGCCCGTAAGGTGGGCGATCCCTTGATCGTCGGCAGATCAAGCCCCAGTGAACACTGGATATCAAGCGCCTCCTTCTCGGTGGAGTAACGTCTCCACAAGCTGTCTCAGTAGATGAATACAAGATTAAGCACACGAGACACTCGAGAAGGGAAGCTCACAAAGATGTACAAGAAAGCTCAAGCACAAAGCAACAGAGCACGAACACAGCCCAGCCAAACTTCTCCCCGTTTTCTGTCTTGTTCGCCTCTGCTTCCAGCTTCGCCACTTAAGCTCATGCTCAACGTCGCCTGCTCCATCAGCACCACTGACTCACACCCTGACCCACTGACCTCTCTGAGCACTCAGTCCACTGGACACTCCTCCAGTTGAGCCTCCGTCAGTTGCCAGCCGCGCCTTCATCAGTTGCCAGATGCGCCAGACGTCGTTGAGACCTGAAAACATAATAGATCCAAACCTGCTCCAAGGAAAGCACGCCTTGACTTCTCCTTGAGTGTTTGAGTCTTCCTCTGTCACCTGAAACTCAATCAGAGCATTAGAGCAGAAGATCAAGCAACATATCAACATACATCAGTAAATCGGATTCGGTCAGACGCTCTGACCACGTCTGTCAGTGGAATTTGAATTAAAGTGATCGGTCACCAGACCGATCCAGGGTGTGTGGATCGATCACCAGATCGATCCACTACTTTGACGGGATTCCCAGCTCTCGCAGCTATACACTCCTGATCGGTCACCAGACCGATCAGGGTGAAGCCTGATCGGTCACCAGACCGATCAGATTGGATCCTGATCGGTCATCCAGACCGATCAGAGCAGATGAACAGTAACTTTTTAATCAAATCCAAGATCCCTGATCGATCACCAGACCGATCCAAGACTTTGATCAGCAAGGGAACTCACTCACCGTTTGCTCCCTGATCGGTCACCAGACCGATCAGAAGCAAGACAGCAAGGAAGCAGCCTGCTCCCTGATCGGTCACCGATCCGATCAGGAGCCACACAGTAGATTCCCAATCTCACTGTGCGCTCCCTGATCGGTCACCAGTCCGATCAGATATAGCTGGATCGGTCACCAGACCGATCCACTAAGGAGCAGCGTGCCAATGTCCCTGATCGGTCACCAGACCGATCCAGTGACTCAACCCTAGCCCTCCAAGCTAGGAATTCATCCACCTTAGCCCTCCAAGCTAAGGATTTTTCAATCTAACTCTCCAAGTTGGGAATTTGCACCTAACCCTCCAAGTTAGGACTTTTCACCTAGCCCTCCAAGCTAGGACTTTTCACCTAGCCCTCCAAGCTAGGACTTTTCACCCAACTCTTCCGAGTTAGAACATCATCCAACCTAGCCCTCCAAGCTAGGCACCTGACCGTCCAAGCCAGGACTTTTTCACCTAATTCTCCAGGATGGGAATTTGCACCTAACCCTCCAAGTTAGGACTTTTCACCTAGCCCTCCAAGCTAGGACTTTTCACCCAACCCTTCCGAATTAGGACTTTTCCAACACCTGGCTTCACTCACCAGGACCCGGCTTCACTCACCGAGATTTCATGCCCAGTCCCCGACCAGGACTTTAACCCAAATTCACTCAACCAAACTTAAATCATTGTCAAACACCAAAACAACAACCGGGCCAGACTGCATCAACACTTCAAAGATGTGTAGACAAGATACACCACCTTGGAGAGACTCGCATTGGGTCTCACGCTGGCTGTTAGGCGATGGCGAGCCTACTTTTTGGCATATTCGATCATCATTCTCACCAACAGCGACCTGGGTCGAATCCTCTCTAGCCTAGAGGCGTCCAGAAGACTAGTAAAGTAGATAATCAAGCTAAGCGAATATGACATCCAATACCAGCCTCGAACTACCATTAAGGCATAAGCCTTGGCTGACTTCTTAGCTGAAACTTCTGAGCCCTAGAGGGAGAGGATATAGAAGGTTTATATGGACGGAGCCTCCAACCAGCTGGGGAGCAACGTAGGGGTCCTCTTAGTATACCCCCAGGATGATACTCTTTCTATTCATTAGGCTTGAGTTTTGAGCCTCAAATAATGAGGTCAAATACGAAGCATTGCTAGCGGGGCTTCAAGTGGCCAAGCAAGTCGGGGCTTCTTGAATAACAGTGTACTCTAACTCTCAACTGGTGACCCAACAGATATCCGAGCATTACGAGGTCTGAAGTGAGAAGCTGCGTGGTTACATGGATGCCTTTGAGAAATGCTGACTCTCTTTCCAATAAGATAACATACAGAAGATCCCTCGAGCTGAGAATAAGAAGGCAGATGAATTGGCTAAACTAGCCAGCATGCTCAAGCAATGGAAAATTAAAAGGCAAGACTGCATAGCCCGCACTCTACTAATCTTCCAAGTTCAGCGGCTTATTAGACTAGATGACCCAGCGAACTGGAGATCGCCTTTATTAACTACTTAACACGGACCATACTCCCTGAAGACCAAAAACAGGCCCAAGTGCCAAAAAGAAGAGCGGCTCGGTTCACCCTAATTGGGGATCTATTGTATCGACACTCTTTTTCCATGCCTTTGCTAAAGTGTCTTGGACCAGCGGATGCAGACTATGTCCTTCGAGAGATCCACGAAGGCCAACGGATGTAGGAGACATGGAGGGGGAGGGGGCCAGGACCATGGCACATAAAGTTCTCTTGGCAGTATACTTCTAGCCGACGTTACAAACTAACGCTGCCCGTCTTGTAGCTGCTTGTGTCTCATGCCAGAAACACCAGAGCCTACCTCGTCGACCCGCTATATTCCTGAGGACCTCCACCGTAGCCTGCCCATTCGACCAGTGGAGGATGAATATTGTGGAGCCCTTCCCTCAAAGCCCAAATCAAAAGAAATTTTTACTAGTGACTATTGATTATTTCTTTAAGTGGGTTGAAGCTGTCCCGTGGCTTGCATCACAAAAGAGGTCATCACGTTTTTCTGATAGAATATCATCTGCTGGTTTGGGCTTCCATACAAGCTCATATCCGACAATGGTAAACAATTCCAGGGGCGCCAGCTTAAGCAATGGCGTGACTAGCTCGGAATACAACAAGCATTCACATCTGTGGCTTATCCCTAGAGTAACAGACAGGTGGAAGTGGTCAACAGTGAGATCATCAGAGGACTCAAAGTTAAACTAGACCACGTCTAAGATAGCTGGGTGGAGTAACTTCTGAGTATCCTTTAGGCATATTAGACAACTCCTAGGTTGAGCATACAGATGACACCATGGGGGGGGGGGCAGTTGTGGTATCCGTAGAAGTCGGGGATGAATCCCTCCGAAGGGTTGCCTATGGGGACCAGAATGATCAGTTGCGCCTACTAGACTTGGATCTCTTGTCAGAAGCTGGGGAGAAGGTGTCCACTTGGCTCATCGCGTATCGACAGTGAATAAGTCTCAACTACAATCATCAGGTCTTACCCCGTTCCTTCCAGATATGTTGGAGCCCTGCTAACAGGGACTCTTCTAGGTCATGAAAAATCTAAGCTCAGGAATCTACTACTTGGAGGACGACAAAGAAAAAAGGATAGACAAACCATGGAACGCTCATCACCTGAAACCCTACCGCTCCTGACCAACCATGGCCACCTCATATCATAACCTTAGCCCCCCATTATTTCTTCTGTATCTATTTTCTTTTCCATTATTCCAAAATTATTGTACTATTTTTTCTCTGAAGAAACAAAGATAGGTGGGGGGGGGGGGGGGGTTGGACGAGCATACAAAGTCGAGGTTGAGATCCTCGAGTTATGGTAGCAACCTCACCCCCCTCCATCGCATGCGGATCGAGCATATGTCATATCGCCTGCGTTCTTTTCATAGCCCAAACTCCCTCAAACTGGGACATAGTCAGGGTCGAGATCCTTGAAATGCGGTAGAAACCTCCCCCCCCCCCCCCCCCCGGTGGGTCAAGCATATGTCGTATCACCTACGTCCTTTTCAGGGCCCAAACTCCTTCGGACTGGGGCATAGTGTTGGTGCAAGAAGCATCAGACATGAATAGTCAACCTCTAGTATTTCGATATTTGACAATATATCAAGGTTTGGTTAATCTAACCAAGGGTTAAGCCAAATATGACTTAATGTTTGGTAGAATAAACCCAGAGTTGATCAGTTTGACCAAAAGGTTAGTCAAATAGGACCTGATATTTGGCAGAATGATTAGGGCCCAGGGTTGGTCAGTTTGACCAAGGGTCAGCCAAACAAGACTTGATATTTGGCAGAGTGATCAAACCTAGATCTGATATGTTTGACAATATATCAAGGTTTTATCAATTAGAACAAGGGTTAGCCAAACAGGATTAGATGTTTGGCAGAGAACCCAGGGTTGGTGTGTTTGACCAAGGGATAAGCCAAAAAGGACTTGATGTTTGGTAGAGAGACTAAAACCTAGCTTGTCAATTAGACCAAGAACTGAGCCAAACAAGACTTGATGTTTGGCAGAAAGAAGTCTAGTCAGGATTATTATAGTTAGGCGCCTGGAAGCAAACTGCACCCTAGGACCATTCCTAGGTGCCCGGAAGGACTCGGGCACCCAAGTCACTCGGGCGCCTAAGACCCGAGCTCCCAACACCCGGGTGCCCTGATAATTACCATTTTGTTGACAAATTTAGGCTCTCAAATCCATGTTTTGATCCACTATTATATGCTTAAGTTTGCATTTACTTAAGGTTTCATGAATTATCTCTATTTTAGCTTTTGTTTCAAATCTTTGTATATTTGAATATTTTGGCACTTAAATTTGAATCTATTTTTTTTGTAGGCTTCAAATGATCATGGACCTAGATCAGATTGGGTCAGACTTGAGCCAGAATTGGATCCGGATCAAGACGATCAAGCCTTGGATTAATATGAGCCGTCCATTCAAGAGAACTGTTAGATCTGAGTCATCCTTCAATTTTTGATCAATCCGAGTTCAGGATAGGGCTAATCAAATCAATGGAGCATGATCTGAAGTTTGGAGCCTAATCAGAGTTAATCCAGTCGTTGGATCAAGCTCGAGAGAGCTTAAACCGTCCATTCAAATATTAGAGCAATCTGAGCCACCCGATCTAGATCTGAACGATCCGAGCCAAAGAGGAGTAGATCAGAGCCACAGATCAAGATCTGGGAAGTTTGGCCCAAATCTGAGTTAATCCAACCGTCGGATGAATCCAGAACGATCTCAGCCGTCCAAATTTAAATGGGATGTATAAATGCCGAATTCCCTCTTCAGATCGCGTCGTCGTCGTGGTCGCGTGTCGCTGAGTCTTCATCACAGAGTAGCTTCAGTTTTCTCGAGTTTTGATCATTTTCTTCCTCGTTTTCTTCCTTAGATCGCGCGACCACATCAGTTCTACTTCTTCTCAAGTTTTCAGATCGCGGAGGTAAGATTCTAGGTTGTGTTTGCTAACTATTCTCGCAGCTGAAGGAGTCCAGGAGGAGGGTTTCGCCCGGAGTCTATTCCACTGATCGCTTACGATTGACCGTCGATCTCCATCGACCGAAGCTAAAGGATCATTCGGAGGGGTTCTCCAAACTGATCTGAAGGTGTTAGAGCTCGATCGCGAGTCAGCGCATTAAGAAGAAGATGTTTAGTGGCAGCGTTGCAGCTACTGACCGATCGCATGACCAGACAGAGGGTTCTCTGATCGGTCCCGTGACCGATCAGAAGAGGACCTGATCGGTCGGTTGACCGATCAGGAAGGGCAGAACAGAGCAAGTTGAGATAGGAAACTTGTCTTCGATGGTCTTTGAGCCAAGAGGGGTTCTAGCTCAATCTTTGTGTGACGACAAAGGGAAGACTGGATTAAAAACTGATTTGATGTTTAAGTTTAGTTAATTTCGATTTCAAGCATTTACTTTCCTCAATTGTTCTAGCTTGTTGCCTTCACTTCAAGTCAAGTTCCTTAAGCAATGTTTTGTGCTCATTTTCATTTTCTTGCAAATTAGTTTTTTGCAATTTACTCCCTGCAATTAGTTCTTTAAGTTTCAATTGCATCAATTGAATTTACTTGCTCAATTGTCAATTAGGTTAAGTTTAGTTCCCGCAATTGCCTAATTCATTACATACTTTAGTTGAGTTCATTCAAGTCTATTTCATATTGTCATTTCCTTATCTCCAAAAATCCCCATTTCATTAGAAAACCCAAAATATTCAAACGACAAATAACTTGCAAGCTCGAGTTAAACATTCATTCAACTAGTCCTTGGAAAAATACGACCTGAGACCCCTATTCTATATTTTCATTTTGTTAGCCAAGGATTTTCAGTTTATAAATATCTAAATTTAAGTGCTCATCGTGACACTAGTATTGGGCACTATCATGCCCCCATTATCCCGGGCACTTGGGAGTCAGGCCTTATTCCTGCGATGCGTGCGCTGATATGGATCAGATTTGGCGACATGGAGGGTGCCCTTATAATCTCTCGGGCACCCGAATGACTACTATATAAGGGAATTCGAGCCTAAGTTTCAGATCATCAATTTCTTCATTCTATAAGTCATTTTCTGCAAAGGAAAAGCGCTAAGACAAAGCTCTACGACTAAGGAGGCTCTAGGAAGAAGTGCACGATGCTTTGGACTTCCAGAGTTAGCCGAGAGATTCTCCACATTCAGTTTGCTTGTTTAATAAATTGTAAAAACTTATTTTTATATTTGTGCTTGTACTTAAAATTGTAAGACGAGTTTCTCCATCTCCAAAAAACTTCTGGAATGAGACCACTAGTGGACGAGCGCTTTCCGTGATTAGGCCCTTGGACATATTGACCCTGGGAGGTTGGGAACCAAGTACATTGTAACACCCAATAATTTTCTGGTATTATTAGGGATTTTTCAGAATTTTATAGCATTTTTTCGGATTAAAAATAAAAAGAAAAATATAAGGGATCAGGTGGGATTTGATCTCGCGACCACAAGGCAAGCAAAGCCTTAAGGGCATCCAAGAAACCAGCTGGGCTAGGGTATCAAGCACAAAAAAGAATGAAGCAAAATAATATTATAGTTGATTTAGCCCGTTTCATGAAGAGGTATTTAAACTTCCACTTAAGTTGAGTTAAGACCCCATTAGGGCTTGGAGGAGGCGGCGCGAGCAAGGTGGGAGGCTGCGAAAAACAGGGAAGAAAAGAAGAGTTTTCTCCTCCTTCTTCTTCCTCTTGAAGTAGAAAACCTAGGGCTTCTTCCCTAGGGCCAAGGGTGAAGTTTTCTTGCAAAGGAAGAGGAAAAGAACCCTACGCTAGGAATTTCGAGATACTTAGTAAGTTTTCTTCAAGAAAAGGGTAAGTAAATCACTCACCTGCAATAGGAGTAGCTTCAATTCGCATGAAATTTCTCGTTGTAGAACCATGATTTTGTGATCTAAGTGCATGCTTTGAGAATATTGTTTATTATGTGATTTAAGTGTCTAAAGAATACATGTTTTTAATCATAGAACTTGAATTGGAGTAGATTTTTATATGTGTGATCTAAGCATGAAAGACCAAGTTCTTGAAAAGTCCCAAAAATGAGTTTTGGATTAAGGGCACGCAAGGTGCTCGATGAAAGTTCCAAGTAAGAAAAGGTAAAGGTTTATAGTGCAAAGTTTATGAAAAAGAAAGTTAGCTTGATAAATACACGCATTATGAGTAAGAAAGTATTTTACTTTTGTAAAGTGATATGTACCGGGCAAATGAGAGGCCCACAGTAAGAAAGAAGCTCTAATAGGGTGCGGTGGCTAGCTACCCCGAAACCTATTAGGGATGCGCGCATTGGTACACTGATACCAGGTACATTGTCAAGGCCTGAGAAAGTTGATTATTATTTTGAAGTATATGAGTTTATGTAAGTGTTTTAATTTCCTTAAGTGCATGTTTGGTTATGTATGTTGACATGGTTACGATATAAACATGTTAAAGAGAAAGAGCAAGGAAGTTAGTATTTTTAAAGTATGGAAATGTATCATTAGTAAGTTTCAAAAGAAATCATGAGCATGTTAAGTTTGCAAGTGTTTTGATGCTAGTAAATGTTTTCAATCATGATTGAGCATGATAAGTGTAGGAGAGTTCTCATGTGCAAATATTTTCAAGTGCATGTATTTTGAAGCAAGCATTCTTTGAAAAGAGCATGTTTATCCCTTATCGTTGGATTTGTGAGTTAGGATTTACTTACTAAGCAATTTGCTTATTAGTTGCATTTCCTTCTATTGCAGACAGGTAAAGAAAAGCATAAGTTAAGAAGGCGAAGGGACTTGCATTGATGTTCAATGGCGGCGGAACTGTGGAAGAGATCATTGGGCTAAGTCTTGTAGAACATGTGTTTGGTGTTTCGACAGTGGTAGAATGAATGACTTTGTTTTAAACCTTGCATAGATACAAAGTTGGGTACAAACCTATAGTCTAAAGTTCACACATATTTTGATAGCTTATTTACTTCCCGCAAAAGTCCTAATTTCAAGTTTATGAGGTTGTTTTGATTGCTAAAATGTTTAGAAAACTAGTATAGAGTATAGAAATGGAGTTATGTCTTTGTATGGCTTGAAGGTATATGTTTTGTGGATTGATGGAGATGGTTTTCAGGTCTGAAATGCAGGTTTTCAGGCGTGCCAGTCGACTGGTTCAGAACCAGTCGACTGCCCTATCGAACAGTAGCTTCTGTTCGATGCACCAGTTGACTGCCAAGAGGCCAGTCGACTGGTGCCGTGCCCAGAAACTGTTGTTTGGC
>JAGFNQ010001547.1:470187-500043 GCA_024364735.1 Boesenbergia rotunda
GAAAATAATAATCACTTGGATCCACTGAAGACGTAAGTACCATCTTATGCGCGTTCCCTAAAAGGTTGGGGTAGCGAGCCACCAATCCTAATAGAGCAGACCTTGGTCTACCAGGGCCAAGACCTTGGAATTGGACACCTGGATTTCTTAACGACGCCTTGGACGCCGGGTACTGGCCTTAGAAAATAAAATAGCTTTTCTTTCTTTTCTTTCTTATCTGTAAATGCCTTGGCATTTCTGAGCACCTTGCGTGCTAAAATCCCTAAGTCTTGACTTTTGGGATTTCTTAAGGCCTTGGCCTTCTTTTTCTTATCTTTATCTTTCTTTTCTTTCTCATAGCTTTCTTGGACCCTAACTCATATAGGGTACTCATAAAATATAAGCATATAATGAACTAAGATCACATGCAAAAATCTAACAAAAGTAAATATCTCTTTTAAAACTTTTAAGGGAAATTCTTGCGGAAAAACGCCTCTTACTGCAGGTGAGCAGTACTTACATTGATATCTTGGACTTACAACCAAGATTGACGTCTAGAGCTCGGGAGAAACTTGAGATCTCGGAGAATTCTTCACGCCTACGCGTTCCTCTCGTCGCGGGGATCCCGAATATAGGAATATCTCTCGGAGGAGAGCTTTGGCCGGCCCTCTATGGTTTGGTGTTGGTCGGCGTCGCCCAAGAGAGGAGAGGAGGTCGGCGTGAGGGTTTGGAGAGGAGAGAAATAAAACTTCTCTCTTTAATTATCTATTTATACTTAAGGGGCGGATCAACCTAACTATACCTTAAATACACTTCTCTCCGTCCCTTGTTGTGCTTGATACCCTAGCCTGGCTGGTCGCGCGCTTGCCTTGTCTCCCGCTGGTCGCGGGTTCGAACCACCGGCTGCCCTTAAGTGGTTTTTTCCTTTTCTTTTTTTTTCTTCCTTTTTAAAATACTAAACGAACTCGGAAAATTCCATAAAAATATTCTAAAAATCCCTAAAAATATCTAGAATATTTCTAAACCATTTTTAAATAATTCTAAGGACTTTAAGAACTAAAAATGGGAATTTTGGGGCGTTACAATCCCCCATACCTTATGAAAAGTTCGTCCTCGAACTTAGAATAACTCTGGATATCTCTCTCTCATGCTGTCCTCACGTTCCCAAGTAGCCTCTTCATGCTTTTGATTCTGCCAGATGACCTTCACTAGTGGCACTTCTTTGTTTCTTAATCTTTTAACTGCCTTGTCCACTATCTGTGTCGGTCTGCTCTCATAACTAAGATCTTCTTGGATCTGTACTGACTGAGGCTGAATCACTTGGCTAGGGTCGTGAATACACTTCTTTAGCATAGAGACATGAAAGGTACTGTGGATAGCTGACATATCCTCTGGTAGGTCCAGCTCATATGCTACCTTACCCACCCTCTTTATGATCTTGTAGGGTCCTATGTAGCGAGGACTTAGCTTGCCCTTCTTGCCAAATCTCATCACTCCCTTCATAGGAGCGACCTTGAGAAATACTGAATCTCCAACTTGGAATTCAAGTGGCCTACGGCGTGTGTCAGCATAACTTTCTGTCTACTTTGGGCAGTCTCAATCCTCTGGCGGATCGTCTGGATAGCCTGAGTGGTCTCATCTATAAGCTCAGTCTGGCTGTCTAGTCCTGACTCCATCTCTTTCTTCTCACCAGCTTCTTGCCAACATATGGGTGATCTACATTTCCTGCCATATAATGCCTCATAAGGTGCCATCCTGATGGTGGCCTGATAGCTATTGTTGTAGGCAAACTCAGCTAAGCACAGAAATTTGCACCAACTACCTTTAAAGTCCAACGCACAAGCCCTGAGCATGTCTTCTAAAATCTGATTTACTCTCTCTGTTTGTCCATCTGTCTGGGGATGGAAAGCTGTGCTGAACTGAAGTCTGGTGCCTAGGGCGTCCTGAACACACCTCCAAAAATGGGAGATGAACCGCCCATCTCTGTCAGAAACGATCGACTTCGGAACTCCGTGAAGCCTGATTACTTCCTTCACGTACAGCTGTGCTAACTGCTCTACCGAATGCGATAACTTGATGGCTAGGAAGTGGGCAGACTTGGTCAATCTATCCACTATCACCCAAATTGCATCGTGTCCATGGGTGGTTCTTGGAAGACCTGTGATAAAGTCCATGGATATTTCTTCCCACTTCCACTCTGGAATGGGAAGTGGCTGTAGAACTCCTCCTGGTCTCTGGTGCTCTGCTTTGACTCTCTGGCAGGTCAAGCAGGTACTGATATATCTGGCCACGTCTCGCTTGAGTCCAGACCACCAGAACCTTTGCTTTAAATCTTGGTACATCTTGGTAGAACCAGGATGCATAGAGTACGGGGTACTGTGGGCTTCTTCTAGAATATTCTTTCTTAGTTCCTCATCATTGGGGACGCAAAGGCGGTCTCCAAGATAGAGGATGCCACTATCTGATACTCGAAACTCTGAATTTTCTGCCTCTTGGATCCCCTGCTTGATCTTCTGGATTTCTGGGTCTTGATCTTGCTTTCCTTGTATATCTATAAGCAGGGTTGACTCTAGAGTCAATGCAGAAAGTTGCCCAATTATTACCTCGACTCCAAAATTCTTTATTTCTTTCTGAAGTGGTAGAGACAGTGATGATAAGGACATCAGTGCCGCACAGGATTTTCTGCTCAGTGCATCTGCCACTTTATTAGCTTTACCTGGGTGGTAGAGGATTTCACAGTCATAATCTTTGACCAACTCTAGCCACCTGCGCTGCCTCATATTCAGATCTTTCTGAGTGAAGAAGTACTTCAAACTCTGATGGTCTGTGAAGATTCTGCACTGCACTCCATACAGGTAATGTCTCCAGAGCTTCAGTGCAAAAACCACAGCTGCTAGCTCAAGGTCATGGGTAGGGTAATTCTTCTCATAGTCCTTGAGCTGTCTGGAGGCATATGCTATTACTTTACCATCTTGCATGAGGACAGCTCCAAGGCCCATCTTGGATGCATCACTGTAGATGTCAAAGGCCTTGTCACTCTCTGGAACAGTCAGGATGGGAGCACTGGTCAGTCTCTTCTTCAGCTCTAGAAAACTGTGCTCGCATTTATCTGACCATTCAAACTTCTTGTTCTTTCTGGTCAAGGCTGTGAGTGGAGAGGCTATCCTGGAAAAGTCCTCCACAAATTTTCTGTAATATCCTGCCAGGCCTAAGAAGCTTCTGATCTCACTGGCATTCTTGGGTCTACACCAGTTGCTGACTGCTTCTATCTTGGCTGGATCAACTTGAATGCCTTCTTTGGATACAATGTGACCTAGGAAGGTCACCTGATTAGCCAAAACTCACACTTTGAGAATTTTGCATAGAGCTTCTCCTGCTGAAGGATCTGCAGCACTATCCTCAAGTGTGTAGCATGGTCCTCTGGAGTCTGTGAGTATATGAGAATATCATCAATAAACACAATGACGAATTTATCGAGATACTCCCTGAAGATGTGGTTCATCAGCTCCATGAAGACTGCTGGAGCATTGGTTACTCCAAAAGGCATTACTACAAATTCGTAGTGGCCGTATCTTGTCCTGAAGGCCGTCCTGGGGATGTCACTTTCTTTAACCTTTAGCTGATGATACCCAGAACGCAGATCTATCTTCGAGAACACTGTAGCCCCTTTGAGCTGATCAAATAAATCATCTATTCTAGGAAGGGGGTACTTGTTCTTGATGGTCACCTTGTTCAGAGCTCTGTAGTCTATGCACAGACGCATAGACCCATCCTTCTTCTTCACGAAAAGTACAGGAGCTCCCCAGGGTGAATGACTCGGGCGGATGAAGCCCTTGTCTAGTAGTTCCTGGAGTTGCTCTTGTAATTCCTTCAACTCTGCTGGAGACATACGATATGGGGCCTTCGAGACCGGACCGGTACCGGGCACTAGCTCGATCTCGAATTCCACTTCTCTGTTGGGAGGTAGTCCAGGTAATTCTTCTGGGAACACTTCTGGATATTCGCAGACTACCCGTACATCCTCCTGCTTGAGTTCTTTCTTTGCTTCTGAGTCCACTATGTGTGCAAGAAAACCAGCACACCCTTGCTCTAGCATCTGGTGGGCTGCCAAGGCTGAGAGAAATTTCTGAGTCTTCCTCCTTGGGGCTCCCTGAAACTCGAATGGTGGTTCCCCTTCTGGGCTGAAGACCACCTTCCTTCTACGGCAGTCCACTGAAGCGCTGTACTTACTGAGGAAATCCATGCCCAGTATGATGTCGAAGTCCTGCATCGCAAGGACTATCAGATCGACATATAGCTCTCGGTCTGAAATCTTGATTGGCACAGCCCGGAGCCTCTGGGTGGACTCCATGATTTCCCCTGAAGGGAGAGTTGTCAGGAATCTGGACTCCCAACTCTCTGCAGGCACCTGTAACTTACTAGCAAAAGGTACTGATACGAAAGAATGGGTCGCCCCAGTGTCAAACAGTGTAGTAGCTAAATGCTGAAAAATAACTATTGACCTGTTACGACCGTGGAGGCGCTGGCAGCTTCTTCCTTCGTGAGGGAAAAGACTCTGGCATTGGTTGGAACTGGTGCTGCTTCCAACCCTCCCTGACTGATCTGAGGTCCCTCCAGTATAGTAGGCATGTAATGTAACTGAGGCTGGCCTCCATACTGTACGGACTGCTGAGGAAGTACCTTGAACTTGTTTGGGCAGTCTTTGGATCTGTGTCCCTCTTGTCCACATGAATAGCATCCTGTTACACCCAAAAGGCATGTTCCTGGATGGTTCCTCCCACACTTAGGACAAGGTGGATACCTAGCTTGCTTATTCTCTGGTTTTCCTTTCTGGCTGCCAGGCCACTGCTTCCTTTTGTGGTTCTTGTTCTTCCAGTTCTGGTTATTTGGCTGAGGCTTCTGGCCTCCAGTTGTCTTGTTCTCAATCAGGACTGACTTCTGCTGTGCTTGCTGTGCCTTGATGCTATTCAGGTAGTGCTCTGAGATTAGAGCACTACTGACCAACTCCTCGCTGGTCTGGGGTCGGTGCATCCCGCTGTTCACGTTGAGTGCTATCTCAGGGTTCAGCATGCGGAGCATCAGTCTGACTCGCTCCTTCTCTGTGCTGACTAGCTCTGGGCAGAGGCGAGCTAGTCTGTTGAACTTTGCGACTGCTTCTCCCACTGGTAGGCTACCCTGTCTGAACTCCATGAAGTCCTCGAAGTGCTTGTTGGTAACCTTCATGTGGAAAAATTCCTCATAGAACTCGTGCTCAAAATCTGCCCAGCTCATCTGGTTGACTATCTTCTTACTCTTGACTCGCTCCCACCACATACGAGCATCTCCAGTTAGGCAGAAGGAGGCACATTTGACCTTCTCAACCTCTGGCCAGTCAAGAAGCTCCATTGTGCTCTCTAAAGTCTTGAACCAAGCCTGGGCATCCCAGGGCTCAGTCGTGCCTGAGAAGCTTTCGGGTTTCAGCCTCTGCCACTGGACGAGGTATGCTTCTTGTCTTCGGTTCACGGCAGGGGTCTCCTGTGTGACTGGTGGAACTTCAGCCACCACTGGAGTTCCCACTCCTGCTGTGGGTGGTGTAGGGGGCACTGGGTGCTGATTCGCCATCAGTGTGGCGATGGTCTTCTGTTGTTCTGTAATCTGAGCTTGCATTTGAGCAATGACTGCCATCAGGTTTGGCTGTTCTGTGCCAGGCTCACTGTTATCTTGAACTGGAGTTCTGTTATTAGCATTAGGAGCTCGGCCTCTTCTTGCCATCTAATAATGCATAAAGGAACAAGAAATCACTACTACATCTCTAGGTATAAACTTGTCTTCTTACTTAGAAATCTGATATCCATTCTAGGGATTAAACATGATTCCGTGATACTAAGGGATTAAACATGCTTCCTTGTTCTATGCACATGTGAGTAGTACTTAAGCATTTCTCTGTACTGCAATTAAATAAAGGAGCAATAGAAAAACTGAAACTTAAAGCTTTCTTACTTGAAGACGGCAAGGTTGATGCTGATGTGTGTGTGATGCTGGAGAATGGGAACTGCTCTGATACCACCTGTAGCGACCCGCCTTCTCTGCTTCAGACGGATCGTTACTTTTCTCTACTTCTCGACTTTTGATACATGACTAAAAATGCGGAAATCTTTTTTTTTTTTCATCTAACAATTATATTCTAACTTAAGCAATCATGCATAATAACATATCACACTTTCTATCTCAAAAGCTCGCAAATGGTACACTTTGAAGCTTGCCTCGCCCAACACCACAATCGGGTATCAGTCGACTGATACTGCATCAGTCGACTGATAGGCCTGAATTCAGAAAACTCAGGTTTCGGCAGTTGCTTCACAGCTCCTCCAAACCTATAATTTCGAGCCATATGGAATCATGACACCATTTCTACACTCTATGACAGTTTTCAAATGAGTTTAGCCAATCAAAACGAATCCATAAACTTGAAATTTGGACTTTTGCGGAAGAAAATAAACTATTCAAGTTATATGAACTTTAACACTAAAGTTTGTACCAATCTTGACTTCTATACATTCATAACACCAAATACATGTTCTATGACCTTGCTAAAGCATTATGAAATGTGAATGCAACTTTTCTAAACATATTTAAGCAATGAAACTTAATTCAAAGAAGAAATTGATACTATCTTGGCACATGCATCTATTTCTCTAACAAAGTATCAATATCTCCAACTACTCACATTTCTACTCATCCAATGCAATCATAAGAATATATAGGCTAAAAGAAATGACATGGAATCTTTACTCTAAGAAATTGAGTATGTAAAACTATCCAAAACTTAAATGTTCGCTAAACTCCATAAAACAAGAACTTGAAACTCAAATGAACTATAACATTGTGAATTAAATAACTAAATTGTCTTGTGCCAAAGATCTCTCCATAATCAGCCACCACACACACTTTTCTCAGCACCGCCTCGTCGCCTTCCTTCAGAATTGCTTGCCTTTACCTTTATCTGCAATAAGAGGAAATGCAACTAGTAAGCAAAAAGCTTAGTAAGTACTATCTAGCTCACAAAATCTCGAAATGTGCAAACATGCTTCTAGATCAAACTGAAAATCATATGAGATACTAATATGCTTGAAAGAAAACTAAGAACATGTATAACTCAAAACATGCATACTCAAGCAATAATAAATCTCAATTTACTTTTCTTGGCTCAACTTGAAACTTTAGCTATTCTTTAACTTTTGAAAACTTTCTTAACTTTCGAAACTTTGCTAAAGCATATACTTGAAAATAATAATCACTTGGATCCACTGAAGACGTAAGTACCATCTCATATGCGCGTTCCCTAAAAGGTTGGGGTAGCGAGCCACCAATCCTAATAGAGCAGACCTTGGTCTACCAGGGCCAAGACCTTGGAATTGGACACCTGGATTTCTTTAACGACGCCCTTGGACGCCGGGTACTGGCCTTAGAAAATAAAATAGCTTTTCTTTCTTTTCTTTCTTATCTGTAAATGCCTTGGCATTTTCTGGAGCACCTTGCGTGCTAAAATCCCTAAGTCTTGACTTTTGGGGATTTCTTAAGGCCTTGGCCTTCTCTTTTCTTATCTTTATCTTTTCTTTTCTTTTCTCATAGCTTTTCTTGGACCCTAACTCATATAGGGCACTCAATAAATATATAAGCATATAATGAACTAAGATCACATGCAAAAATCTAACAAAAGAAATATCTCTTTTAAAAACTTTTAAGGGAAATTCTTGCGGAAAAACCGCCTCTTACTGCAGGTGAGCAGTACTTACATTGATATCTTGGACTTACAACCAAGATTGACGTCTAGAGCTCGGGAGAAACTTGAGATCTCGGAGAATTCTTCACGCCTACGCGTTCCTCTCGTCGCGGAGATCCCGAATATAGGAATATCTCTCGGAGGAGAGCTTTGGCCGGCCCTCTATGGTTTGGTGTTGGTCGGCGTCGCCCAAGAGAGGAGAGGAGGTCGGCGTGAGGGTTTGGAGAGGAGAGAAATAAAACTTCTCTCTTTAATTACCTATTTATACTTAAGGGGCGGACCAACCTAACTATACCTTAAATACACTTCTCTCCGTCCCTTGTTGTGCTTGATACCCTAGCCTGGCTGGTCGCGCGCTTGCCTTGTCTCCCGCTGGTCGTGGCTTCGAACCACCGGCTGCCCTTAATGATTTTTTTCCATTTTCTTTTTTTTTTCTTCCTTTTTAAAATACTAAACGAACTCGGAAAATTCCATAAAAATATTCTAAAAATCCCTAAAAATATCTAGAATATTTCTAAACCATTTTTAAATAATTCTAAGGACTTTAAGAACTAAAAATGGGAATTTTGGGGCGTTACAACCAGTCGACTGGCTATATAGCAGTCGACTGGTACCATTGACAAGTTGTGGTATAGAGCAGCTGGTTAGTGCTTTAGTCTTACAACGAAGAGGTTTAGGGGTCAAATCCTTGCAAAGCAAATAAAATGAAAGTTATTTTTTTTTTTGAAGAGAAGGAAGAAAAAAAAATTTAGAGCAAGTTAAGGGAAGTCAAGTAGTTGTAACCTAAGCCTAAGAATAAGGTAAAGTTATGGCTAAGTAAATGTGGCTCCCGCCTTAAGGATGAGGGAGAGAAGTTAAGGAAGGCGGGCCGTCACATACATCTCACGTGCTCTTGTTGTGAGTTTTGTCTTATTTATTATTCCGTTGCATACTAACACTCTTGATAGAAAGATCGAATGAACGAACGACAAAGATTCCGAGAAAATTCGTAGTCGATATTCACCTCTCCTCTATCGACGCCACTGATCCCACACATAGTAGGGGTCGAAACCATTGAGCTGCGGTAGCAACCTCACCTTCCGCAGGTCAAGCATATACCGTATCGCCTACGTCCTTTTCAGGGCCAAACTCCCTCAGACTGTGCCATAGTCCAGGTTGAGATCTTCGGGGTACGGTATCAACCTCACCCCCTGCAGATCGAGCATATATCGTATCGTTGGTGTCTTTTTCAGGGCCCAAACTCTCCCGGACTGGGGGATAGTCAGGGTCGAGATTCTTGGATTGCGGTAGCAACGTCACCCGTACGGGTCAAGCATATATCATATCACATGCGTCCTTTTTAGGACCCAAACTCCCCCGGACTGGGACATAGACGGGGTCGAGATCCTTGGGTTGCGATAGTAACCTCATCCCCCCCGGGTAGAGCATATGCCGTATCGCCTGCATCCTTTTCAGGGCTCAAACTCACCCTGACTAAGATATAGTCGGGATCAAGATCCTAAGTTAAGACTATCTATCACACCTACTGGTTCTGCTAGGGCCTAGGTTGTGGTGGCATACCCATACTAAACCATGGTCGACTTGTGACACAAGTAAAATGCACCCCCTAAAAGTTTCTATTTTCATTTCATAAAATTTTTGAAGTTACAAGGACTACAAAACTAAAAACTAAAGGAAAAGATAAGATATCACTTGCCTCAATGGTCCGCCAAGTCCTCGTCCAAGAGGTTGTCGGTGATTCGGGACAAGGAGATTGGAGGGCGAGGTTGGTCTGCTGGGAGGAGACCAACCTCAGTTAGCTACTGAATGGTGCCCGTCACATCGTGCTCTACCATCCAGAGGGGGCACGCCCCCACCAGGTTATAGAATTCCTTTGAAGCAAGAAAAGCTTTCTTCTAAGCCTCCCAGCGAGAGTTTTCCCACGATTGGTGCTCCTGCAGCTCGGCCTCCTTGCACCCCAGAAGATCCAGCTGCACTCCTAGAGCTGAGTGGAGCATAGAGACGGAGGAGTGGAGGGTCGCCACCTCCACTTGGCCCGATTGCACCTCCGCATGGAGGCATTCCAGCTCCGCCTCCTAGACCTGACCTGTCTCTCGACCACTCGGGCAAATACTCGAGAAGAGCGTAGCTCGCCCTAAAGCGTAGCCCGCGCTACCTCAGACTCCTCCCGCACCGCCTCCAGTTCTTGGAATCAACATTCGACTGCCGAGCAAAGGAACTCAACTTCCTCCTGAGTCACCTTCAATTCCAACTCTAGGAGATTGAACTGTTGGTGGCTGGCCTCCCGCTCGGCACTGGCTGCCTCCTTGGCTGCCTCCAAGAAAGCCCATTTTTGGGGCCCCCTGCTCCAGCTCGGCCTTCAGACGCTTGGCCCTCTTGCTTTCTTCTTCCCCTCCACCTCCAAGGATTTGATCTGAGCCGTTAGAGGATTGAGTGAACCAATAATTGGGATATTATTGCGGTCTTTTTGATGTATGGCAAAGGGGAGGAAGTGTTGGGTTTAAGTGAGAAACCAAACACTCCTTTGCTAGAGACCCTAGGTTTAGGGGGAGCTAAGATTAAGGGGGAGCATAGTTGCTTCATTCTAGGCGTAAGGGGAACCTTGGAGAGGTTCTTAAAAAGCCTTTGTAAGTCCAATGTAGGGGGAGCTTTGGAAAAGCTTTAAAAACCCCGTGTTGAAAAAGTCCTAACTTGAAGGGTTAGGTGTGTAAAGTTCTAGCTTGGAGGGCTAGGTGTGAAAAGTCCTAACTTGGAGGGTTAGGTGTAGAAAATCCTAACTTGGGGGGTTAGGTGTGGAAAATCCTAACATGGAGAGTTAGATGTGGAAAAGTCCTAAATTGGGAAGTTAGGTGCGGAAAAGTCCTAACTTGGAGGGTTAGGTGTAGGATGCCTTGGAATAGGATCCATATATGCATTGTATATGCATTTGTTTTAGCATGGTTTTTGCTATTGACTACTATCTTGTTTCCCTAAGTTAAACGTATTGCCAAACATCAAAAAGGGGGAGATTGTTGAGGCAATCTATGGTCCGGAGTGACCAAGTATTTTGATGTTTGGGCAAAGGGTTTAAGTTAGGTTTACCCTTGTGTTCTTATATGTGTATGTTGAGTGTGCAGGTTGTACAGGTTACACATATGGACTTGACTGGACGGCCTCGGTACGGTGAAGGATAGCATGGAGACAAGATGGAGGCTTGTGTGCACCCGAGGGACCTTGGAGAGCAGGGACGATGAGCTAATGGGTGCGGACTTCGAGGCATGCATGAAGGATGGCATGGAGGCAAGCTGGAGGCTTACGTGCATCCGAGGGACGAGAGCCGAAGATGAAGAGGGCGCGAAGGCAATAATCGAGGCTGCTGAGTGAGTAGTCAGTCGAGTCGTGAGGGTACGAGTCCTGTATGATTGTACTCGGGAAATCCTAGGGTTCGAGTGCGGAGTGAAAAGTACTCGGGAAGGGTAACCTTAGGTGGGTGAGTAGACCAGTCGACTGGCATGAGGGCAGTGGACTGATGAAACTCATAGAAGGGTTCTGGCCTGGGACCAGTCGACTGCCCTGGGAGCAGTCGACTGGTAGGTTGCTGGTGAGTTGGCTGAGAAATCGAATGTTGGGGTTGCAACGGTCGAATTTCAGTGGCACCAGTCGACTGCTTCCAGGGCAGTCGACTGGTGGCGAGGGTTTCAGCCCAAGTCCTATTTAATTCGTGGTGGCTGAGATTCTTGACGAAAATCGCTTGGGTAAAGTGAGTTAGTAGTCTTTTGTGCCCAGATACTGTCAAAGTGATTGTGGTGAGGTTTCTCCACCCACAAGGAGTTACGAGGGCTAGCCGGAGGTTATCCGGTGAGTGATCCACCGACGAATTCTTGGATTAGTCACCCGTCCGGGGTGGATACCAAGTAAATCAGGTTGTTAGCATTGTCTAGTATTGTAAGTCTTATTTTATTTGTATTTCCGCTGCGCTAACAATTTTGTAGAGAAAACGACGAAGAATTGTTATTCACCCCCCCCTCTAGCAACGCTAGTCGATCTAACAGAGGAGGCTGCTCCTACTACTGCGCCTGTTGCTGCTCCTACTGGGATTATAGAGGAGTGGTTCTCCCGACTAAAGGCAGAGGTTCATGGACTAGGGAGGGCTTCCAGAGTTTCCAACAGCGACAGGTTGCTATTAAGGGGGAGGTTCACGAGCTCAGGGAGCACTTTCAGTGTTTCCAGTAGCGATAGGAAGATATGTATGAAATGATGCAGCGCTGGAACTTTATGTATCAGGCCCCTCCTCCTCCTCCTCCTCCTTCTAGTGATGATTATGTGTAGCCTCCATATGACTTGGGTGTAGTAGTGTTGAGAGTGTGTTAAATTGAGCATGTTCTTCATTTGTCTCTCAAACACTATATTTTATATTGTAATATTTGGATATTTTTGCAAGCACTTACTTATGGTTCCCTATGAATTCATCTCTTAGTATTACTTATATGCATTGTTATTTCCTTGTTATTACGGTTGCATGATGAATTTCAATATATTTTCTATCAAACGATTATGGTATAAAGGGGGGAGCCACCATCAATTTTTCCTTCTTTACTATTAATATGAGAAAAAGGGGGAGGTTTGAAAATATTTCTATGTTTTAAATAGTATGGGATAGACTTGTAAAACATATGGGTTCAAACCTAGGATGAAAGATTGATACAAAATGGAATGTTTTCCAAGAATTTGAACTTTGGTCAAAAAGTCAAGCATATTTAGTATTTTCATGAAAATGCATTTTTCATGAAATTAAGAAATATGCTTGTAAAATTTCAAGATTTTTTGAATTTTGTGGAATTTGTTAGGGGTTTCTGAATTTCTGCTGAAATTTCAGACTGCTGTGTATCAGTCGACTGCCCCAGGGGCAGTCGACTGATCTTTCTGTGGGATTGCAGTTCGAAGGCACCAGTCGACTGGTAACTAATGCAATCGACTGGTACTATTGTATTCTTTTTTCTGGGGGTTTTCAGAAATAAAAAGGTGTTCTTTATTGATACCAATAGTTAGTATTGCTTGGGACAATCATTTTGATGGTGTCAAAGGGGGAGAACTTGTGGTTTTAAGTTAGGTTTTAACTTGACTTGTGGTTTTAAGTTAGGTTTTAACTTGACTTGTGGAGTTAGTTTTTAACTTAACTTATGGAAATACAAAATTGAAAATTGTGTGTGAAGACATAGGTTAAGGGGGAGGATGCATGTTTATGCTGCTTACTATGTTTATAATTTTCAATTGTAATTGTTGTTTACACCTAACTTAAACATATTGCCACGCATCAAAAAGGGGGATTATTGATGGAATCCGTTTCCTAGTGAGTCGGGATGATAATGCCCCCTTGATGAGCTCAAAAGATTCATCATGTTAAACCCTGCAGGTGGATTTGATCCAACATGATGATAAGGTTGAGTGGTCTAATCAAGGATCCAGAAGTTAATCAATTTAATTTGTCAGTAATTTAAATTTATTGATGGGCATTCGATATCTTAAACACGGGGATGGACAACTCATAATAAGTGGAGTTCATATGAAAATATGGGGGTTCGTGAGGAAGTTCAATTAAGATCCTTTAGTGGAATGAATCTTAATTAATAGATTGGTTTTAGATCCATTAGCGGGCCAAGATCCAATTCCTCCTCTTGGTCCCTACCTTAGCCCTATATAAACCCCATGATATCATGAAACCAAGTAATAATCCAATTCATCAAACCCTTGGCCTCTCACTTTTCCTCTCCCTCTCCTTCTCTCTCCTAGGGCGCCAGCACAACACAAAGAAGAGGATTTCATTTCCTCTTCTTGTTCTCCACTTCTCTTCTCTCGGTGAGGGCTGCAAGGTAGGGAGAAGCTTCTCCCTTACCAGCTTGTGGCCGGAGCTACCAAGAGGAAGTCGGGAAGAGGGCCGGCGGTGAGGAGGGAAGGCGCAAAGGTGCCGGCGGCGAGGGAAGCAAGTGGAGGGTTGGCGGTGGGTTTAGGAAAGAAGAAGTTCTTCCATCTTCTTATACATCTTCACCTTCCACAACCTCTGTTGATCAGGGGACTGGTGGCCGGCGACCTCAGGAGCTCTTGGAGGGTCGGCGGCACACGGGTGGAAGGGGAAGAAGCCGGCGGTGAAACCCTAGATTAGGGTTTCAGCTAGGGCAAGAAAAAGAAAATGTTTGGAGGCCTTGGTGATCTCAGTTCTCGGTAGCTCGTCGCCCACACGACGTCTGGGAGGGGAGGGACATAAGGTAGAATGCTACGAGGTAAAAGGGAAGATATAATTCTTCTCTTTAGCTCCTATTGTTCTTTTGGTGCCTTGTTGATTAGCTTCGTCATTTTATGTGTATTAGTTAATTATTTTGATTTTGTATCATAGCTAATAATTAATTAATTGGACCCCGACCATAAACACAAGAACCGGTGATCCACTCGTCATCTCTTCCGTGGTCGTTTGGTTAGGAGAATTACAAGGCACGATCTTTGTGATTGACCAAGTTGTAATTCGTACCGAACGACACGATGACGAGATGGTCGTTGGGAGACGGGTCTCCATTATGATTAATTTTTAATTCGTAGAGATGGAGAGGTCTCTCAAGGATGGCCAAGTATTCGCTAGGGAAACCTGCCAAGTCATACCCAACATAGACTCAGTTGGACGTCTTCGGGTCAGGTGAAAGATGGTGTGAGGAGACAAGCTGTGGGTTTGTATGCATCCGAGGGATCGTGAACAAAGCAGGGAAGATGAGCCGAGGGAAGCGTATTTCGAGGCATACGCGTAGGATGGCATGGGGAGACGAGCCGTGGGCTTGCATGCATCCGAGGGACGAGAGCCGAAGTCGAAGAAGGCTTAAAGGCAACAAGTCAAGGCTGCTGGAGCAGGAACGATGAGCCGAGGGAAGTGTACTTCGAGGCATACGCGAAGGATGACATGTGGGGATCAGCCGCGGGCTTGCATGCATCTGAGGGATGAGAGCCAAAGTCAAAAAGGGCTTGAAGGCAACAGGTTGAGACTGCTGAATGAAGAGTCAACTGAGTCATGAGGATTCGAGTGCTAAGCTATACTCGAGAAGGGAAATCCTAGGGTTCGAGTGCTGAGAGAATTGTATTCGGGAAGGGAAACCTTAGGTGGCAGTCGACTGATGCTTGATCAGTCGACTGAGGTAGAGCACAGAATGATCAGTCGAATGATGCTTGATCAGTCGACTAGTGCAGTCGACTGATGTCGACCAGAATATGAATCGTCAAGCTGTGAAATTTGAATTCGCGAGGACCAGTCGACTGCCCCAGGGCCAGTCGACTGGTAATGGTCAGAACAGTATCGAGCACTATTTAAGAGAGCTCATTTTTTGCTGTTCTTCCTTGGCGAAACAAGCTTGGGTAAGACCTGTTAGTAGCCTAAACGTGCTAAGTGATTGTCAAAGGATTGTGGCGAGGTTTCTCCACCCACAAGGAGTGACAAGAGCTAGCCGGAGGTGCTCAGGGGAGCCATCCACCGAAGGATCAGGATCGCCCACATTATGGACAGCCGTGGAGTAGGAGTTTCATCTCCGAACCACGTAAAGGTTGTGTTAGCATTGTTTTAGTTTGTTTTGTTAGTTTTCCGCTTGCGCTTGCTAACCCTTGTAGGAAGAAAATTGAAAAAGTAGCTATTCACCCCCTCTAGCTAAACGACAAGGTCCCAACATAGACTCCTCCTCTGATAGTTGGGAAGGGCTAGCCTCAACCCTTCCCAACAAACCAATTGACGAGGAGGGAGCAAAATAGTCAATTCCACAGGAACTTCATCAAAGACCGATGGTAGCTCTAGCGAGGACAGATCTGATCGAAGCAGGTCAGATCGGACCAGGTCCGGCTGAGACAGACCTGGCTGGAGTGGAGGTAATTTCTAGGAAGGACCTCTCGGGGAAGGAGACAACCCACCTAGCATGTCCCCCGTCTCGGGAGAGGGGGATGATATGCAAATATGTAGCGGTGAGGCTCCCTTGGGAGCCACCACCTGGGGAGGCACAGTGGCCTTAGAAGACATGTCAGGGCAGGAGGTCTCCTGAGGATGACGCTTCCTCCTAAGTGATATCAGAAGGGGAGAAGGGGACTCCTCCAAGTTTGACTTCTCTTTGGCACGGGTAGCCCGCGCTGGTGTAGCAACTGGCATGAGACTTCTCCTTGCAGGGACTAAAGCCTCGACCTCCTGAGTAAGGTCGATAATCTCCCCTCCTCGGGAATCCAACTCTGCCTCAGAGAGCCGAATCAACTGGTTCAGAGTTGATCGCAACATGATCTCAGCTGCACAAAGAAAGATAACGCTCAGTCATACATCGATGTCACTGTATAAATAGAAGACTTACCAAAAGATTGTTCCAAAATAGCTCAGATGCAACTCAGGACGAAGCAGCGCAACATGCCTTCTTCGACCAACGAATTGCTATCAAAGATCAGGCTCACAAGCTGTGCGTGGGCTCTAGAGTTCCCTCTCTTCTGGTGTGTATCTTTCATAGAAGGTTGGGTCAGTAGCTTCTTTTACCACCGAAGAGGGGACAACATGCCCCAGGGAAGACAGATGTAAAAGAACTGAGATTTTCACCCCTTGTGTGAGGATGACATACCCTTAATCAAACCTTGGCCTATACAGGCTGAAAAGTAGAAAACACGCTCTTCCACCTGCTTGGGGTAGAACAAGCTGTGGAAGAGACAAGGAGAGAGAGGAAGGTGATATAAGTGAAAGAGTATAACCATCTCAGAAAGAATGTGAAAAGAATTATGGCCCAATTGAGATAGAGGGATGCAGAAATAGGTAGGAAGCGGAGCCACTAAGCACATGACTCCGGATGAATGTCACACATCCTGGTGGAGGGTGGTCCGGGCGATCATTCCCGTTAGGCACAATCAGAACGTGGTCCTCCAGCACCTGATAAGTCGGGCGCAACCTCCCTAGTGAAGCACTTGTAAAATTTGAGTTTATGGTGCAGTACCAAGGAAGAGACGAGGATCCCGTGGATATTCTCTCAGTAGAAACACAGATACAAATTTTATCTGAATGGAAAAAAGGAACAAAGACTTACTTGAGAACTTAAAATGTGGATGCAGCAAAACAAACCCTTGGGAGAAGATGAAGACGATGACACTTGAAAAGATGCTTGCAGAGAGCAAGTGAGGCCGAAAGGCTGTACTTCCTTAGAGTTATATACCCTAGTAAGGCATAGAAGAGTTGTCCAATCTAGGTTCTCCTATCAATGCGTTGGGTCGTAGTCGTTTGGTCTGGGACAAAAAAGACTATCAACCTCTACACAATCATGGCGCCTTCGGATGACGCCTTGTATTCTGACTCACCATCTTATCACCATTAAGGTAGCATGACTTAGAAGGATAAAGCATATCTCAAGCATAGTAAACAAAGACAACAGATCATCTCGTCATTAAAGAAAGCGTGGGCAGTCATTAAAGCACAAATTCTGACAAAATCTTAAACTCCCACAAACAACCAACATGTCGATGCTCCTCCCTAGCAGTATTTCAAAAGTCTAGTCAGTTAGACCCTTTGAGTCTTCTTCAACTAGACTAAAAGGGAAGGCTAGTGATGTAAGGATAAGGCACATTAAGCCAGCTAAGGAGGCCACATCACTAGAAACAAAGACAGATCACCCCGCGTCATTCTCTTGAAGTTGAGACTCAGGCCGAGAGCTCAAGACGGGCCCCACCAGGGTTCTAACCGGAATTCACAAGATGAGCTCTCATCTTAGAGATAAGATCAGAGGAACCTCCTAAGGTTAGAAGACTCAGGTCGACAAATCGGGTCGGGGCCCCACTAGGACTCACTTGTGCTCGGGGGTCGAGCTCTTTCTTAGCGGATAGGATTAAACTACAATTCAACTCTTCAGGACGACCCTCAAGCTCAAATCCCGAGATGAGAATCCTCATATTGACAGACATATCTTTATCGGGCAAAAGGTTCTCATAAAGCTCGCAACGGTTATAAAAATAATGTAGACTAAATGGATCCAGAAAACATGTCTCATTGCGAAACACTCGCTAAAAACGCATCTAACTGTACTATAAATCTCATCCTTATAAGGTAAAGTGAGCGAAACCCATGGATCATGGGATAGGTATCCACCACCAACCTCATATAAAAAGGTATTCATCCTTTTTTGGGGAGAGGTATGTGCGAAAAATCCTAATCTTCTCCTATTACATTTTCTATTGATCTCCACCTCTAACTTGAGCGTCGGAGTGATTGCGCCGAAACCCCTCCATCTGTCCTCATAACTTATATTCATTTTCTCAGGGATTCCTCACATGGAATCTTATCAGTAAACACAAGGACCCATCTTTCTTTCACCCAACTCGTACACCGATGAGTTGTCCATTGAGGAGTATGAGTAATATCTGTTAGGATGTATACTAAAAGCTTTACTTTTATATAGACATCTATATTTTGAAAGAGAATCACAAGATCACTGATTGCATATTTATATTAGTATGTGCATATTGTTTGATATTTTACATTGTAGATAACATGGTGTGTGGTGTCACATAGAAGATCATGTTATCAATGTAGGACCGATGCACGTGAGAGGGGGGTGAATCACGTGACTTTTAAAATCTTCGTTATAAAATCAGAGTCGATAGAAAATTGTACAATGCTTTTTATAACGTGCGCAGCGGAAAAATTAAAACGAAATGCGAAAGCGAAAAATAAAACAAAATTACACGAGGAGTTTTACTTCGTTCGGAGCCTTCGCCGACTCCTACTCGAAGGCCCAGGTTCCTTGAACCTTTCCTGTGGGCAATCCACTAAAAACCTCTACCGACAAACTACCGATAGAGTGATTCGAATACAAGATTGGGCGGAAGTGTAACAACCCTACACTTCCCCCTTAAATAATTTAAGTGCAGAAGAAAAAATTCGTTACCCAACACTTAGATTTATCTGAAGCAGCTTGGGTGTTGGGAGCGATCTTCCAGCAGCGGTCCGACAGCGTCGAGTCAAAGCACAAACCGCAGCAGAGGAGCGTGGAAGCAAGAGAGCGCCAAAGCTTGAACCAGAATCAAATTTTCTTATCTGTTAGAGGGCTTGCTTGCTTCTATTTATAGTGCCTCGATGCATGATCTTCTCAGCTCAAATTTTATCCATCAACAAGATAAAATAATTAAAAAAAATAATGTTTCTATCCTTTGCTTCAATTAAGAAAATAATTTAAATAAAATATAAATACAGAATATTGAAAAGTTAACCGAGAGATTTTATCCTCTTACAATTTTATTAATAATTTAAAAGGAGATTTTATCCTTCCAGCTAAGCTTTACGTGAGAATTTTAAGCATTAGTAGGAATAATTTTATTCTCTAAAAAGAAGGAAATACGAATAATTTAATTGATAATTTATCCTCCACCAAGGCTTTAGATAAGGAATAATTTTATAAAATTCAACTACAAAATCTAATTAAATAAATTCTGTAAAATAGAGTTAATGCATTTAGAATCTAATTAAATAAATTATGTAAAATAGAGTTAATGCATTTAGAGTTAATTAGACCCCGTCCAAACCTGGATAAGGATCTAACCAGGACTCAACCGAGGTCACCAAAATGGGCCTAAGTTGGACCGCGCCTACAATCCTAAAATAGGACCCGTCCTCACTGGTTCGCTCC
The DNA here is from genome assembly GCA_024364735.1 of Boesenbergia rotunda. Taxonomy (NCBI): domain Eukaryota; kingdom Viridiplantae; phylum Streptophyta; class Magnoliopsida; order Zingiberales; family Zingiberaceae; genus Boesenbergia; species Boesenbergia rotunda. The sequence goes on from JAGFNQ010001547.1 coordinate 489,571, forward strand.
TCCAGTGACTTACCTCACTTACCTCGTGCAGCTCTACTCAACTTCTTAACCCACCAGGTCTTCCTGCTAGGGCTCAACCACCCTGGTCTTTTTGCCAAGTTTCATCCAACTTGGGCTTCAGCCAGTTGTCAGGCCCCATGAACCCAACTGGACTTCTCACCAGGACTCAACCACCCTGGACTTTCCGCCAGGACTCAACCACCCTGGACTTCAGCCTGATGTCAGGTCCTAAGTCTTTCAACCCTGCACACTTAGTAAAGAGATCAAAACCAAAAGCAAGTCTAACTTTAACCTATTTGTCATTCATCAAAACTCAGGTTTAACTATTAGTGCAAATTGCACCAACAATCAATTCCTTGTAGAGTATAAGTAGAGGCTCACAACCGAGATGGATTTGGATAAATCATCAGGATGGTTGTAGTATAATTTGGTGTTAGTTTATCTTGACCATAGAATTACACTAATGCATTTTGTGTGCATTGAGCAGGACCGACATAGAGGTGATTCAATTTATACTGACTTTATAATTGAATCAGACCTCAGTTATTATGGAGTGCATGCTTTGAATCCCGATATAATAATGGGCATATGTACTTAATATTTATTTCTTTGATTTATCAATAGGCGAGATTTATGTGTTAAATCGATAGACCCGGTAGGTTAGAAAATAATATTATTTACATGGTATGTCATTGATTATAGAAGGAAACTGTGTCCTGGTGAGTCGGGTTGATGATGTCCCCTTGAGGAGCTCATAAAGATCATCATGTTAAATCCTGCAGGTGGACTTGGTCCGACATGATGATAAGGTTGAGTGGTTCTACTCAAGGAGTTAGATATTAATTAATTAAATTATCAATAATTTAATTAATTAACAGGTATTCGATATCTTAAACACGTGAAGATACTTGTACTCATAATAGGTGGAGCTCATATTTATATATGATGGTTGGTGAGGTAGATCAATAAGGATCCTTCAGTTGAATGAATCTTCATTGATGGATCGGGCCTTGATCTATTAGGTGGCCAAGACCCAACTCCTCCTCATGCTTCCTATTGTAACCCTATATATACCCCATGGTGTCATGAAACCAAGGCATCCAATTCAACACAAGAGAACCCTAAGTCGCTCCTCTCCTCCTCTCTCACTCTCTCTCCTAGGGTTGGGCGGCGCCAGTGCTAAGGGAAGAGGAAGTCTCTCGGTGGGAGTGGGATAAGGAAGAAGATTCATCTTCTCCCATCCTCTTCCTCCTTAGGGTGTGCACAACAAGGAAGAGATAGGGGTGGCCGACGACAACTAAAGAAGGAGTTTTCCTTCTTGGAGTGGGCGGGCGCCGACGGTAGAGGAAAGGAGTAGTAGAGTTTGTGTTTGGATTTTCTTCTCATCTCTTCTTCTTCCTCTTTATTTCTTGTCTTGTCTCTCTTTGGTCGGCGATACTTGGAGCAAGGTGAGGGCCGGCGGTGGAAGAGGGAGTCGGGCTTTTGGTGATCGGCGACGCAAAGGAAGAGGAGAAGTGAAGTTGGCTGACAGCAACTCTTTTCCTAGGGTTTTCGATGCAACTTTGGAGGGAAGAGTTGGTGTCTTTGGTGACTCCGGTTCTTGGTAGATCATCGCCCACATGACGTCCAAGAAGGGGAGGGTCATACAGTAGAAAATCGCGAGGTAAAAGGGAAGGTATATCTTCTCCTTCGATTCCTTTGTTCTTTCTATTATTTCATATGATTAATTAATTGCATGTTTGATTATTATTCTATATTTCATGTTAATAATAATCTTGGACCCTGATGATAAACACAAAAATCGGAGATCTACTCATCATCTATTCCGCGGTTAATCGGTTGGACGAGATTGATCGCTAGAACAACACGGTTGTTCAAGCGATCGCTCAAATCGGTTAGCACGATGATGAGAATGTCGTTTGGGAAATATATCTCCATTCGAATTGAAAAATTTTGATTCGTAAATATGTAGAGGTTTCCCATGCGCGACCCGGAATCCCTCTTGGTGGAAACCCAACAATTAAAGTAATATAATTTAGATAAATGTTTTTCAATGTAGAGACCTAAAAATTATTTTTAATATAAAATTATGAATGAAATATATGATAAAATTATTTTAACATTATATAATTTTAATTTAAGTTTTCATTATCCTTTGGAACAATATCTTCAAGTTGAAAGACTTGGGCCACAATTATTCTAAAGTGGTATAATTTTAATCAAAATTACCTTAAAATAATACTATTTAATTTGGTTGAATTTCCTCTCAGAAGGATATTTTTTAATATGAAATTAGGAATGAAATATGATAAAAATTATTTTAAAGTGGTATAATTTTAATTTATTATTATTATTATTTAATTTACATCAAATATTTAATTTATATTGATTAATTTTAATTTGACGAATTTTTTATTCACCAGCAAGATAAATTTATTAGTCTTAAGAATATAAGTTTATTAAAAAAAATCTAATCCTTAATTCATCAAAATTATGACTAAATCCATAATTAGATGTTTGAGAAAATAAGAAATATTCAGGCGCCGTTTCAATATGGCTCAGATTAAATTAATTATTATCTTTTGAAAAAAAATGATGAATCAGACAGTAGACAAATTGAACCTGGGATGATCGGCCCGGCCCTACGAAAATTTCCCATCGATCACAAGGTAAATCGAGAAGTACTTGCGATGACTCGTCTAAAAGCCCAGCGGCCAGGGTGAAGATCAAAATTATTATCCTTTGAAACACTATATTCAAGTTGAAGATCAAAATTATTTTATTTAATAGAATTTTAATTAAAAAATTTTAAAATAATATATTTTTGATCAAAATTACTCCAGTGTGAAATACGAAAGGATAGTTTGAATATAAAATTGAATGAAATGTTATTTTAATTTAAAAAATAAAGAAAAAAAATACCCTAAGTCAACTACAAGTATTATAAAAATCTCCATTATTGTACTTAACCATGCACCATCTTAAACAAACCATGTTCGCCAGACATGGTCCTGCACCGAATAGTTCCAACTATCAAACTGGATCTGTTGAGCATATGTAAAACGCAGTATCTCCATCCCTTACCAGCATTCTAAAATATCAATTTATTTTTTTTAATTATTAGCATTCGGTATTTCGATTATGAAAATTAATATTAGATTTGATTTTATAAAAAAATTTCATTAGAGAGTGTTTTAACTGAGCTTATAAATTCAACAAAATAATTTATAATTTATTTTGGAGCTTATAAATTCTACAAATATATTTAATAATTTTTTTACAAATAATATGTTTAACTGAGCTTCTTTAATAATTTTTTTATAAATTCTAAAAATTTTTAAAATATTTTGAATTAAAATATCAACTAATTTTATTTTTTATATAAGTTTAATATTTATTATAAAATTGTAAACTAATTTTGTGTGTTTATTAACCCCTTTTTGTTAATTTTGTTAATAAAAATTTTTTATAATACCAAACACATTGATATCTTTAAATTAAGTTTAAAATAAGTTCATCTAAACACTTTAATAACTTAATTTTAAAATAAAATCTAATAACTTATAAGTTTCTAAAATAACTTATAAACTATAAAGTTTTTGCTATTTTTAATGAGTTTAGAAGATTATCCTCTAAATCTAATTCAATATTTTTAATCAATTATTTATTTAAAAAAGTATTCATTAATTTCAAAAAAATAAAATTTAATTTTTAAATATTTAAAAAACTTATGAAGACGCACTGTCGCTGCTATTATTACCACGAGGTTCTAAAATTTCAATTTACTAAGGTTCACGGACCAACTCAACACCTACCGCAGCTGAATTAATTGAATTCTTTTATTTACCAGTCAACTTCAAAGAAAAGTCTGCCGGAAATTGTTTCACGATCGTAATACGAGCGATCTAAATCTTCCATTAACTGAAACAGAGGGGTTGTTGTTGAACAGAACTGCAACGATCCCCTTTCTTTCTGATCTCTCAAAACAAACAGAGCCTGAGTTCATCGCTGAGGCACGGCGCCACGGAGATGATGGTCAACCACACGAACCATCACCGGCGCAGCAGCATCAGCTGGGTGGCGATCGCTGGGTGCTTCTTCCTGTCCATGGTCCTGCTGCTGCTTTCTACCAGTTATGCATCTTCTTTTTCAGGATGTGAGATTTTCTTTCATTTTTTTCTCGAGTTGACTTTCTTTGAGCAGCTGCTCAGATTCATGGATCTTGGATTTTGTGGGATATTTGCAGTTGGATTTTGGCTCTCTACTGATTCAGTAGATTCTCCGACGACGCAAGCTCAAATCGGAGAGGAGACCACGACGACTAAGAAGAAGCCGCCGCTGTGTGATCTTACTCTGCGAAGAACAGAGATTTGCGACATGGCCGGCGATGTCAGGGTTCATGGCAATTCCTCCACCGTCCTCTTCGTCTCCGACTCCGGATCGCAGGAGTCGTACAAGATCAAGCCTCACCCGCGGAAAGGCGACGGCGCCGCCATGGCGAGCGTCAGCGAGGTGACCGTCAAGTCGAGCGGGCAGCGAGACGCGCCGCGATGCACCGTGACGAGCCGCGTTCCGGCGGTCATCTTCTCCAACGGCGGGTACATGTTTAACTTCTTCCACGACATCAGCGACGCGCTGATCCCTCTGTTCCTCTCGTCGCGCGAGTTCGACGGCGAGGTCCAGTTCCTGGTCCGCGACATGCTGCCGTGGTGGGTGGAGAAGTTCGAGCCGCTCCTCAAGGGGCTCTCGCGCTACGACGTGATCGATCTGAACGGCGACCAGGAGGTGCGGTGTTTCTCCCGCGTCATCGTGGGGCTTCAGTACCACGGCGACCTGTACATCGATCCGGACCTCGCCGGAGGGATCACCATGCTGGACTACGGCCGGTACCTGAGGAAGTCGCTGGGGCTGAAGCGCGAGACGGCGGTGAAGCTGTCGCCGGCGGAGAAGAAGAAGAAGAAGGAGAAGCCGCGGGTGCTGATCATCAACCGGAGAGGGACGCGGAAGTTCACCAACGTGGGGGAGATCGCGCGGATGGCGGAGATGTCCGGGTTCGAGGCGGTGGTGTCGGAGATGCAGAGCAACGCGACGCTGGCGGAGGTGGCGGCGGAGGTGAACTCGGCGGACGTGCTGGTGGGGGTGCACGGGGCGGGGATGACGAACTTGGTGTTCATGCCGGCGGGCAGCGTGCTGGTGCAGATCGTGCCGCTGGGGAGGATGGAGGATGTGTGCTGGATCAACTACGGGGCGGCGGCGGTGAGGATGAGGCTGAACTACGTGCAGTACAGCGTGAGGGCGCCGGAGAGCAATCTGATCGATGAGTTCCCGAAGGACGATCCGGTGATCTTGGACCCGAAGGCGGTGTTCGAGAAGCAGGGGTCGGGGACTTGGGTGTCGCTGTACATGCACCGGCAGACGGTGAAGCTGGACGTGGAGAGGTTCAGGAGCGTGCTCTGGCACGCTCGGGAGATCTTTCGCCAGCCATGGAATTGACCGACGATCATCAGAAAACCATGTGCTTGATTTTCAGATTTTAACAAGAATGGAATTGAAATTAATTTTTCGTTGAATTTTTCTTATCCGTACTTCAGATTCACATGCTCCATCATTAATTCTTATTTCTTGATTTTTTTTTTTCTTTTTTTAAGAATAGGCAGACGAGTCTTTCTCTGGTACTTGGTAGGAGATTGTTTTTTTTTGCCCCTCTGCAGGCGTAGTTGGGTTGATACTCGTGGTAGATTTGTATCACTGATTTTGATCGAGATAGAGCTTCGAAAATATCCTAAATGGTATTTTTCAGATTCGAATGTTGATGAGGATAAATTTGCATCACTGATTTTGATCTGGATAGAGTTCCGAAAATGTCCTAAATAATAATTTTTTATGCGACATATATATTTTTCAGATCCTAAATTTGATATTAAATTAATGATTCTATACTATAAACATTTAAAAAGATTTTTATATTTCAAAATTTGGAAAGCGTTTACCTTTTCTTAGTTCCAAATTTTAAAATTAATAATTTTAATATCATGCAATGAAAGACGTTTAAGTCCTTTTTAAAAATATATATAATTAAACGCTATAACTCAATTAGAAAGGTGAACCTAGACGATTTTAATTTTTAATTTTTTTAACTCGAATACTATAATCCAATTCAAAAAGATGAACCCTAGGGGTTTTCGATTTTTAATTTTTTTTAACTTGGACACTGTAACCCAATTGGGAAGGAAAACTCGAGACTAAAATAAAAATAAAGTGTTAACTTTAGACTAAAAAAGTTTTGTTTTAAAGTTTTAGTATCTAAAATGTCAAAAATAAATCAAGTTTGGTGTCTAAAATGTCTTTGTTTTCTTTATAATAGGTAAATGAGTCTTTGTCCTATCTTGGTACAAGATGATTTTTTCCCCCTCCGCGGGATAGTTGGGGCATGATAGTTGGGTTGATACTTGATAAATTTGCATCACTAATGTTGATTAGGATAGAGCTCCAAAAATATCCTAAATATATTTTTCGCATCGAAAATTTGATCGATTATGAATTCTACCTAGTAACAAATTTAATCTCTAAACAAACTTGATTCAAATTAAAAAATATTTTATTCTGATATCTGAATAAAAAATTATGACCTATTAAAATTCGAGGGTCAAACCTGTTAGTGTTAGCCCTAGAACCAATTATAAGATAATTAATTAGGAAACTTTTTGTATCATATCTTATTAATAAAGGTAAAGTTTTGGTTATTATATTCAGTTCGTGTTTGTGCCAAATGAATAAATATAATAATTGTTAGGATCGATTCCGTATGCTAGAGGGGGTGAATAGCGAATCTCGAATCTTTGTTGTACCTGCGTTGTTAGTTGCACAGTGGAAACAATAATAAAGAAAACAAACAACGCTAACAAACCGATTTTACTTGGTATCCACCCCGGTCGGGTGACTAATCCAAGAATCCGTCGGTGAATCACTCCCCGGATAACTTCCGGCTAGCTCTCGTCGCTCCTTGTGGGTGGAGAAACCTTGCCACAACACCAAGCAAACCTTTGAGCACAAAGACTACTATCTTGCCTTTAACCAAGACAAGATTCGTCAAGAGTCTCAGCCACCATGAAGTCCTCTTTAAATAGGACTCGGGCTGAAACCCTCAATACCAGTCGACTGCCCCTAGGGCAGTCGACTGTTGCTATTGAAATTCGACTATTGCATCACAACGTTCGAATTTTCAGCCAACTCACCAGCCACCTACCAGTCGACTGCCCCCAGGGCAGTCGACTTGTCACGCCCCGAGACCCAGGAGCCGCTGTTCCAATATAAAATCGGACAGCACCTCCCCTATCCGGCGGACAATTTACATATACAAACCACAATATAACAATACCACGCAGTTATATTTGGCCTCAGGCCTCAAAATATATATAGACACGACACAAATGCAAAAGACAACTAAGTAAATCATACCTGACTGCGGACCGGTCCGACTTACGACGAAATAACCAATACAAAAACCCCTTAGGGCACATGACACACTCCTATGACATATACAAATCACTAACAGAAATATAAAACAAATGTACTACAAGTACAAAGCAAAAGCATGTCAACGCGATGGGTAGGGACTGGCTGCTGGGCTCTTCTGGCGACTCCAAGTATCTCAACCTGAAATAAACATGTATGGCAACGGGGTGAGTCCATAGCTCAGCGAATACCCAACAGATATGCATAGAAGGTTATACCAACACTAAGAGTTCAGCTAATACAGACTCAAATCAACAGTAGGGAAAGACTAGTACTGAACATACTGAGGTAGATACATACCTGAATCCATCTAACCTGGAAAGAGGGTAAGAAATACCAAAGGAAAACCATTAGGCATATAAACACAGATAACAAGTCTCCAGTATATGCGATGTCAAACAAGTGCAGCAAATAAGTGCTGCAAATAATGCACGATGCAAAATATGCACATGGTGCAATGACATGGTCACCCCTGACACCAGACAGAATCATCGTACGCCTGTCATAGGGACGTCTGAACGGGTAGGGCTCTGACAACTGTACACCCTGCCATCACTGCTCCTGAGTGACCGAGTGGACAGGATGCTGGCGAGGGACCACCCCTCTACCCCAAGCAATGGGGGAGCTCCGCTCTCATCTCCTCGTGGCTCAGTACGAGAAGGGATCCCTAACTGCTACCACGCCCGCGCTCACCCTCCAAATAGTGGCCGAACGGAGCAATACAGGGGCAAATGCACACATCTACGGTATCCACTGACCCATGAGTGGCCGTGTGTGCAAGTCATGTACCGGAAGACGATTAGGCTCAACCACAAGGGAGTCGCTGATCGCCGGCATGCAACAGTGCAAGGATGTTGTATGATAGATACACATACCTCCCTCCCAAGTCCTCAGTATACTAGGTCTCAGTCTGAAATCCTACAACAGGAAATACAGGTAACCTACAAGGTATACTGGCCTGAAACTACAGATCTCTCAAGGTCAAGTGCAAGAGGTACATCCCGATATCTAAGCATCCATACAGATATGACAATACCTGAGACCGAAGGAAACCAACAACATGATAACTCAGGGATAAACAACAAGTATCCAGAACTGGCATAATAAACAGGGATAAACAACAATATCCAGAACAGACATAATAACCAGGGATAGCGTAGAATCTTACTGCTATCTATAACATTCTATGCATAACAAAATGACAATATCAAAATAGATAAGTCAAAGGGTACCCGCCTCCAAGAGAGATGCTCGTATCAGAAAAGAACCTCCCGTCCGATATTCAGCAATGATAGCCCAATCAATGCCCTGTATCAAAGGCAATATGTTTAACTACAATAATATGTAGTTTATATCTAAACAAGTTATCCCAATTAATTAGGAACATCCTAATTGCCCCCATTTCATTTAATTAATCACAATTAAATGAGTAGTCTCAAATTAACCCAAGGGTTTATCTCGAATAAAAATCAAAGTTTCATACCTAGCAACTCCAAAACCCAAGGGATACATAGCAAGACACCTAGTCACATAATTTAGCCAAATCAAATTTCAATATACCCAATACTGCTCCATTAATCCTATGAGTTATTTAGATTAATCATCATTAGAATAATCCCACCTCTGAACTAAACCAATCCTAGAGGTATCACACGGCAAAGGAAGCTCACTAAGGTATCAAATAGGGAAACAGAGTTATTAATGACAAAAACTCACTAAGATAATTGATCAACCATAATTACCCATGGTTTAGAAATCATGATCCAAATCAGAACTTATGATTACCCAAATCTGACAAATCTTCTAAGGTATTAATCTCAACTAACCATATTTGAATTGTACAGGTAATGAATCTCAAGGTGGTAATCACAAGCTCGTCCAAATTGACGACATTACTTATCTAAGCAAGGCTCAAATGTTTCTATCCATTAAAACAGATTTTTAAATAAGAACAATCTATGGTTCAATTCATACACTCCTCCAAACCAAACCAAGATCACAAGCCAATTCAAAACAGAAACCAATTCCGAAACCTAATCCAAAGCTCCGAACAAGACAAAATCATGAGCATATCCTAAGTAAACTAACTCACAATAGCAGGACAATTTAGACCAGCCATCATTGTAGCAAAACACAGAACTACACCAGCCCAAAACACACATCTAAATGGTTGCTCACGACAGCAATTACAACAGCCCAAATCAGACCCTTCAAAAGAAACTATATCAAATCCAATTCAAAGGAAACTCTGCAAAACATAGCCTAACAGAAACATGCCACAATCAAACATTTATCCACAGCTCACGACATATAACAGATCAACCAAACTAAACAACCCAAAGAATGCGCAGTGAATTAATCCAAACCTAGAGCAGAATGCTTGAACTGATCGGCAACCAATTCTCACCCAATGAAATAGATCAGCATCCAAAAGAATTCGAATGGAACCCCCTAATAAGCCCTCCTCGTTTCCAGCCCTACTTCCCCGATGCAGTGAGTAGCTTGGCTGGTATGGATCAGTGTTGGATCGCAACTGGCGATGATGAGCCACCATGAGACCAAAGCCAGAACAGATAGGGAAGATTCTGAAGAAATCATATGTGAAACCAAGGGAGTTAAAACTTACGGTGGGTAGATCGCCATCGATGGACCCCCTATGTAGAGGTGAGTTGCTGGTGGTAGGCTTGGCTCCGGCAAGACGTCCTCTGCTCAGATAGGAGCCTGGTCATGGGGGATACCAGGTATCGATGGCCTGTGTCCAGATCTGCCCTAAGATCTCGACGTCACCCCCATTTTCCAAGAGCCCTCATCCCTTCAAACGACCAGAGTGGAGGTTGCGATTCGCGATCAAAAATGGATCGGGAGGGACAGTGATGCCACGATCAGGCGAAGAGGTATGCTCTATCGCGAGGGAGAGAAGAAGAAGAGGAAGGAGATGGCGTCGGGTTGTGGCCGTCG
>JAGFNQ010001547.1:500886-529555 GCA_024364735.1 Boesenbergia rotunda
CTCGAGGCTCTGCCACAGTAGGTGGCACCCTCCAGTGGCGTTTGGAAAGAGGAATCACATCGTCTTCTTCCTCCAGGACTGCTGGAGAAGCCTGGGTTGAGTGAGTTCTCCTCATTTGGAGGGCAAGAGGAACTAATCGCTTCGAGTAGGGGGGGGGGGGGGGGGGGGGGGGGGGGGGGGGGGAGACCGGTAGCTCGCTCTCCTCATCGAGCAGGACAAGCTTGTAGGATCGTTTCCGTACACTAGAGGGGGGGTTGAATAGCGATTCTTCGGTTCGTTCATCCTACACGGTTAGTTGCGCAAGCGGAATATAAAATAAAAACAAAACTAACAATATAAAACAATGATAACAAACCGATTTACTTGGTATCCACCCCGGACAGGTGACTAATCCAAGAATCCGTCGGTGAATCACTCCCCGGATAACCTCGGCTAGTTCTTGTCGCTCCTTGTGGGTGGAGAAACCTCGCCACAGCACCAAGCACACTCTGAGCACAAAGAGACTACTAACAAACCTTAACCAAGCTTGTTTCATCAAGATTCTCAGCCACCATGAAGTCCTCTTTAAATAGGACTCAGGTTGAAACCCTCGCCACCAGTCGACTAATCCCAGGGCAGTCGACTGGTGCCACTGAATATCGACCGTTGCAATCCCAACGTTCGAATTTTCAGCCAACTCATCAGACACTACCAGTCGACTGCCCCAGGGGCAGTCGACTGGTCCCCAGCCAAAATCCTTCTGTGAGTTTCATCAGTCGACTGCCCCCAGGCCAGTCGACTGGTCTACTCACCCACATAAAGTTATCCTTCCCGAGTACATTCCACTCCGCACTCGAACCCTAAGATTTCCCGAATACAATCACATAGCACTAATACCCTCATGACTCGACTGACTCCTCATCCGCAGCCTCGACTATTGTCTTCGCGCCCACTTCATCTTCGGCCCCCATCCCTCGGATGCACGCAAGCCTCCAGCTTGCCTCCATGCCATCCTTCACGCATGCCTCGAAGTCCGCGCCCCTCAGCTCATCGTCCCTGCTCTCCAAGGTCCCTCAGGTGCACATAAGCCTCCAGCTTGTCTCCATGCCACCCTTCACCGTACCGAGGTCGTCCAGCCAAGTCCATATGTGTAACCTGTACAACTTGCACACTCAACATATACATATAAGAACACAAGGGTAAACCTAACTTAAACCATTTGCCTAAACATCAAAACACTTAGTCACTCCGGACCACAGATTGCCTTAATAATCATCCCCTTTTTGATGTTTGGCAATACGTATAAATTAGGGAATGCAACATAGTAGTCAATAGCAAAAACAAAGCTAAACAAATGCATATGCAATGCATACATGAATCCTATCCCAAGGCATCCTACACCTAACCCTCCAGGTTAGGATTTTTCCGAAATGGGTTTTTAAAACCTATCCCAAGCCTCCCCACACCTAACCGTCCAAGTTAGGAATTTTCCACACCTAACCCTCCAAGTTAGGACTTTTCCACACCAAACCCTCCAGGTTAGGACTTTTCACACCTAACTTCCCAAAGTTAGCAATTTTCCACAAAACGGGTTTTCTAAAGCATCTCCCAAGCTCCCCCTATACTGGACTTACAAAGGCATTTTATAAATCTCTCCAAGGTTCCCCTTACGCCAAAAATAGAGCAATGCTCCCCCTAAACCTAGGGTTTCTAGCAAAGATGTGTTTGGTTTCCCAATTTAAACCCAACACTTCTCCCCCTTTTCCATACATCAAAAAGACACAATAATATCCCAATTATCGGTTATTTTAATCCCTAATAGTCCTAAACACAGTGTACTAACCCCCCATACACTTGTTTTACACCATTTGGACACCAAACCAGCTGCTGATACACAAATCAGCTCTGGCCAGTCGACTGCCCCCAGGGCAGTCGACTGATACAATAAATATCAGACTTTTCTGGCCAAATTCAGAATTGCGCTAGAAATTTCACAAATCTCCAAAAATTTCCAAATTTTGTGGAGAACTTTGTGGTACTCATACCTACTTGGAAAAAATACATTCCACAATGTATCTATCACCATTTCCAAGTTGGACACAAATCCAAAAATTTCCTATGAAAATTAAGACAACCTTAGGAGGCAACCTCCCCCTTAACCTATGTCTTCTCCTAATTTTCATTTTGCCAAGGTTAAGTTCTACCCAACTTAACACACTAACACCATGTTGAGTTATACCCAACTCAATACCCGAGTTCTTCCCCCTTTGACACTATCAAAGGATTGCCTCAAGCAACCTTACCCCTAGTGCCAAAAAGAACTCAACAACACTTGGAAATGTTTAAAGGATTTGCAAGCACATTTGCTAGGATGTAACCCATCCTAGAAAAATATGGTTCCATGAAAATATCAAGTGTGCTTGACTTTTAGTACAATCTAATTTCCTTAAAGGTTTGGCATTTTGTATCACCTCTCAAATCCATCTATAATTCCATATGTTTACTAAGGCTTATCATTAAAATCTGACACATAGAATTGTCCTCAATTTTTCATTTTGACCTCTAAATCCAAGATATCTAGGGAAACTTATCAATCTTCCTTGATTTTCACTTAATACCATCCATTTAATTTAAAGCACTCATGACTTTTCTTTAAGTTCCATGTTATCCATATAGCCTCACTTCATACAATCACCATTAAACCATGAGGCATGCCTTTATTCAAAGAATATAATCAAGGATCTTAATTCTATCATCAATAGCCTTTTATTCTGAAACCTAATGGATCAGTCGACTGCCCATTTACCAGTCGACTAGTCTAGGCTTAATTGCTAGCCAACGGCTAACTCAAAGGCTATAATTCAGGGATACCAATCTATACCAATTGTAGGATCGTTTCCGTACACTAGAGGGGGGGTGAATAGCGATTCTTCGGTTCGTTCATCCTACACGGTTAGTTGCGCAAGCGGAATATACAATAAAAACAAAACTAACAATGTAAAACAATGATAACAAACCAATTTACTTGGTATCCACCCCGGACGGGTGACTAATCCAAGAATCCGTTGGTGGATCACTCCCGAGATAACCTCCGGCTAGCTCTTATCGCTCCTTGTGGGTGGAGAAACCTCGGCACAGCACCAAGCACACTCTAAGCACAAAGAGACTACTAACAAGCCTTAACCAAGCTTGTTTCGTCAAGAATCTCAGCCACCACGAAGTCCTTTTTAAATAGGACTCGAGCTGAAACCATCGCCACCAGTCGACTGATCCCAGGGCAGTCGACTGAAGCCGCTGAAAATCGACCGTTGCAACCCCAACGTTCAAATTTTCAGCCAAATCATCAGCCGCAACCAATTGACTACCCCAGGGGCAGTCGACTGGTCCCCAGCCAAAACCCTTCTGTGAGTTTCATTAGTCAACTGCCCCCAAGCCAGTCGACTGGTCTACTCACCCACCTAAAGTTACCCTTCCCGAGTACATTCCACTCCGCACTCGAACCCTAGGATTTCCCGAGTATAATCACACAGCACTCGTACTCTCACGACTCGACTGACTCCTCATCCACAGCCTTGACTATTGTCTTCGCGCCCTCTTCATCTTCGGCCCTCGTCCCTCGAATGCACGCAAGCCTCCAGCTTGCCTCCATGCCATCCTTCACGCATGCCTCGAAGTCCGCGCCCCTCAGCTCATCGTCCCTGCTCTCCAAGGTCTCTCGGGTGGACATAAGTCTCCAGATTGTCTTCATGCCACCCTTCACCGTACCGAGGCCGTCCAGCCAAGTCCATATGTGTAACCTGTATAACCTGCACACTCAACATACACATATAAGAACATAAGGGTAAATCTAACTTAAACCCTTTGCCCAAACATCAAAACACTTGGTCACTCCAGACCACAGATTGCCTCAACAATCATCTCCTTTTTGATATTTGGCAATACGATTAAGTTAGGGAAAGCAAAATACTAGTCAATAGCAAAAACAAAGCTAAACAAATGCATATGCAATGCATACATGGATCCTATCCCAAGGCATCCTACACCTAACCCTCCAGGTTAGGATTTTTCCGAAATGGGCTTTTTAAAACCTATCCCAAGCCTCCCCACACCTAAACCTCCAAGTTAGGACTTTTCCACACCTAACCCTCCAGGTTAAGACTTTTCACACCAACATCCCAAAGTTAGGAATTTCCCACAAAACGGACTTTTTAAAGCTTCTCCCAAGCTCCCCCTACACTGGACATACAAAGACTTTTTAAGAATCTCTCCAAGGTTCCCCTTACGCCAAAAATGGAGCAATGCTCCCCCTTAATCTTAGCTCCCCCTAAACCTAAGGTTTCTAGCAAAGGTGTGTTTGGTTTCCCAATTTAAACCCAACACTTCTCCCCCATTGCTATACATCAAAAAGACCCAATAATATCCCAATTATCGGTTCTTTTAATCTCTGATGGTCCTAAACACAGTGTACTAACCCCCCATACACTTGTTTTACACCATTTGGACACCAAACCAGCTGCTGATACACAAATCAGCTCTGACCAGTCGACTGCCCCCCAGGGCAGTCGACTGATACTATGAATATCAGACTTTTCTGGCAAAATTCAGAATAACGCCAGAAATTTCATAAATCTCCAAAAATTTCTAAATTTCGTGGAGAACTTTGTGGTACCCATACCTACTTGGAAAAAATACATTCCACAAGGTATCTATCACCATTCCCAAGTTGGACACAAAACCCAAAAATTTCCTATGAAAATTAAGACAACCTTAGGAGGCAACTTCCCCCTTAACCTATGTCTTCTCCTAATTTTCATTTTACCAAGGTTAAGTTCTACCCAACATAACACACTAACACCATGTTGAGTTATACCAAACTCAATAACCGAGTTCTTCCCCCTTTGACACTATCAAAGGATTGCCCCAAGAAACCTTACTCTTAGTGCCAAAAAGAACTCAACAACACTTGGAAATGTTTAAAGGGTTTGCAAGCACATTTGCTAGGATGTACCTCATCCTAGAAAAATATGATTCCATGAAAATATCAAGTGTGCTTGATTTTTGGTACAATCTAATTTCCTTAAATGTTTGACATTTGGTATCACCTCTCAATTCCATCTATAATTCCATATATTTACTAAAGCTTATCATTAAAATTTGACACATAGAATTGTCCTCAATTTTCCCTTTTGACCTCTAAATCCTAGATATCTAGGGAATCTTATCAATCATCCTCGATTTTCACTTAATTCCATCCATTTAATTTAAAGCACTCATCACTTTTCTTTAAGTTCCATGTTATCCATATAGCCTCACTTCATACAATCACCATAAACCATGAGGCAGGCCTTTATTCAAAGAATATAATCAAGAATCTTAATTCTATCATCAATAGCCTTTTATTCTGAAACCTAATAGATCAGTCGACTGCCCATTTACCAGTCGACTGGTCTAAGCTTAATTGCTAGTCAACGGCTAACTCAACGGCTATGTTTCGGGGATACCAATTGATACCAATTGTAGGATCGTTTCCGTACACTAGAGGGGGGGTGAATAGCGATTCTTCGGTTCATTTATCCTACACGGTTAGTTGCGCAAGCGGAATATACAATAAAGACAAAACTAACAATGTAAAACAATGATAACAAATCGATTTACTTGATATCCACCCCGGACGGGTGACTAATTCAAGTATCCGTCGGTGGATCACTCCCCATATAACCTCCGGCTAGCTCTTGTCGCTCCTTATGGGTGGAGAAACCTCGCCACAGCACTAAGCACACTCTAAGCACAAAGAGACTACTAACAAGCCTTAACCAAGCTTGTTTCGTCAAGAATCTCAGCCACCACGAAGTCCTTTTTAAATAGGACTCGAGCTGAAACCATCGCCACCAGTCGACTGATCCCAGGGTAGTCGACTGGAGCCGCTGAAAATCGACCGTTGCAACCCCAATGTTCGAATTTTCAGCCAACTCATCAGCCGCAACCAGTTGACTACCCCAGGGGCAGTCGACTGGTCCCCAGCCAAAACCCTTCTGTGAGTTTCATCAGTCGACTACCCCCAGGCCAGTCAACTGGTCTACTCACCCACCTAAGGTTACCCTTCCCGAGTACATTCCACTCAGCACTCGAACCCTAAGATTTTCAGAGTACAATCACACGGCACTCGTACCCTCACGACTCGACTGACTCCTCATCCAAAGCCTCGACTATTGCCTTTGCGCCCTCTTCATCTTCAGCTCCCGTCCCTCGGATGCACGCAAGCCACCAATTTGCCTCCATGCCATCCTTCACGCATGCCTCGAAAGTCCGCACCCCTGAGCACATCGTCCCTGCTCTCCAAGGTCCCTCGGGTGGACACAAGTCTCCATCTTGTCCCCATGCCACCCTTCACCGTACCGAGGCCGTCCAGCCAATTCCATATGTGTAACCTGTATAACCTGCACACTCAACATACACATATAAGAACACAAGGGTAAATCTAACTTAAACCCTTTGCCCAAACATCAAAACACTTGGTCACTCCGGACCACAGATTGCCTCAACAATCTTCCCCTTTTTGATGTTTGGCAATACGATTAAGTTAGGGAAAGCAAAATAGTAGTCAATAGCAAAAACAAAGCTAAACAAATGCATATGCAATGCATACATGAATTCTATCCCAAGGCATCCTACACCTAACCCTCCAGGTTAGGATTTTTCCGAAATGGGCTTTTTAAAACCTATCCCAAGCCTCCCCACACCTAACCCTCCAGGTTAGGACTTTTCCACACCTAACCCTCCAGGTTAGGACTTTTCACACCTAACTTCCCAAAGTTAGGAATTTTTCACAAAACGGGTTTTTTAAAGCTTCTCCCAAGCTCTCCCTACACTGGACATACAAAGACATTTTAAGAATCTCTCCAAGGTTCCCCTTACGTCAAAAATGGAGCAATGCTCCCCCTTAATCTTAGTTCCCCCTAAACCTAGGGTTCCTAGCAAAGGTGTGTTTGGTTTCCCAACATAAACCCAACACTTCTCCCCCTTTGCTATACATCAAAAAGTCCCAATAATATCCCAATTATCGGTTCTTTTAATCCCTAATGGTCCTAAACACAGTATACTAACCCCCCATACACTTGTTTTACACCATTTGGACACCAAACCAGCTGCTGATACACAAATCAACTCTGACCAGTAGACTGCCCCCCAGGGCAGTCGACTGATACTATGAATATCAGTCTTTTCTGGCAAAATTCAGAATTACGCCAGAAATTTCATAAATCTCCAAAAATTTCTAAATTTCGTGGAGAACTTTGTGGTACTCATACCTACTTGAAAAAAATATATTCTACAATGTATCTATCACCATTCCCAAGTTGGACATAAAACCCAAAAATTTCCTATGAAAATTAAGACAATCTTAGGAGGCAACCTCCCCCTTAACCTATGTCTTCTCCTAATTTTTATTTTACCAAGGTTAAGTTCTACCCAACATAACACACTAACACCATGTTGAGTTATACCCAACTCAATACCCGAGATCTTCCCCCTTTGACACTATCAAAGGATTGCCCCAAGCAATCTTACTCCTAGTGCCAAAAAGAACTCAACAACACTTGGAAATGTTTAAAGGGTTTGCAAGCACATTTGCCAGGATGTACCCCATCCTAGAAAAATATGATTCCATGAAAATATCAAGTGTGCTTGACTTTTGGTACAATCTAATTTCCTTAAAGGTTTGACATTTGGTATCACCTCTCAATTCCATCTATAATTCCATATATTTACTAAGGCTTATCATTAAAATCTGACACATAGAATTGTCCTCAATTTTCCCTTTTGACCTCTAAATCCTAGATATCTAGGGAATCTTATCAATCTTCCTTGATTTTCACTTAATACCATCCATTTAATTTAAAGCACTCATCACTTTTCTTTAAGTTCCATGTTATCCATTAGCCTCACTTCATACAATCACCATTAAACCATGAGGCAGGCCTTTATTCAAAGAATATAATCAAGGATCTTAATTCTATCATCAATAGCCTTTTATTCTGAAACCTAATGGATCAGTCGACTGCCCATTTACCAGTCGACTGGTCTAGGCTTAATTGCTAGCCAACGACTGTATTTTGGGGATACCAGTCGATACCAATTGTAGGATCGTTTCCGTACACTAGAGGGGGTGAATAGCGATTCTTCGGTTCGTTCATCCTACACGGTTAGATGCGCAAGCGGAATATACAATAAAAACAAAACTAACAATGTAAAACAATGATAACAAAC
The DNA here is from genome assembly GCA_024364735.1 of Boesenbergia rotunda. Lineage (NCBI taxonomy): Eukaryota > Viridiplantae > Streptophyta > Magnoliopsida > Zingiberales > Zingiberaceae > Boesenbergia > Boesenbergia rotunda. Next base: position 509,131 of record JAGFNQ010001547.1, read on the forward strand.
CGATTTACTTGGTATCCATCCCGGATGGGTGACTAATCCAAGAATCCATCGGTGGATCACTCCGCAGATAACCTCCGGCCAGCTCTTGTCGCTCCTTGTGGGTGGAGAAATCTCGCCACAGCACCAAGCACACTCTAAGCACAAAGTGACTACTAACAAGTCTTAACCAAGTTTGTTTCATCAAGATTCTCAGTCATCACGAAGTCCTCTTTAATAGGACTTGGGCTGAAACCATCGCCGCCAGTCGACTGATCCCAGGGCAGTCGACTGGAGCCACTGAAAATCGACCATTACAACCCCAACATTTGAATTTTCAGCCAACTCATCAGCCGCAACCAGTCGATTGCCCCAGGGGCAGTCGACTGGTCCCCAGCCAAAACCCTTCTGTGAGTTTCATCAGTCGATTGCCCCCAGGCTAGTCTATTGGTCTACTCACCCACCTAAGGTTACCCTTCCCGAGTACATTCCACTCCGCACTCGAACCCTAGGATTTCCCGAGTACAATCACACAGCACTCGTACACTCACGACTCGACTGACTCCTCATCCGCAGCCTCGACTATTGCCTTCGCACCCTCTTCATCTTCGGCTCCCGTCCCTTGGATGCACGCAAGCCTCCAGCTTGCCTCCATGCCATCCTTCACGCATGTCTCGAAGTTCGCGCCCCTAAGCTCATCGTCCCTAGTCTCCAAGGTCCCTCGGGTGCACACAAGCCTCCAGCTTGTCTCCATGCCACCCTTCACTGTACCGAGGTCGTCCAGCCAAGTCCATATGTGTAATCTGTACAACCTGCACACTCAACATACACATATAAGAACACAAGGGTAAACCTAACTTAAACCCTTTGCCCAAACATCAAAACACTTGGTCACTCCAGACCATAGATTGCCTCAACAAGGCTATCTTGATCCGAAGTGGAGGGAGTCTGCTTTCCCAATTAGCTCTGTCACCGACGGAAGAACTTGAGCCGGAGGTTCCTCATCACCACCTCCCGTCCCAATGGGAATAGGAGAAGGGTTGACTTCCTGAGCATCACGTAGCTGTGGGGTAGTCAGCTCCTGGTCTTGAGTTTGCTCAGAGTCCTTGGAAGGCTCGTCCATCAGGGCTATAGGACCTGGAGGAAGGATAAGGGCCTGCTCATCTGCCAACTCCCATTTGAGAAGCTTGCTCATAACCCGGGAATGTATGATGTTCTCTGCAACATACAAACAACGGAACATCAGTTATAATAGATAAACGTTTAATGAAATAGTGGACTTACTGAGGTCATGGCTAAGACTGGTGACTTTGGGGCTAATCCCAGCCTGATACAAGAGTTCTTCACATTAAACTAGGTTGGGGTCATGGAACTCCATTCCGACCAAAATATTTCTAGCTCGTTGATATCCCTGATCCTGCTGAAAGTCGCCCAAGTCCGGAGTAGAGGGTAAATCTTCCCGCCAGCTAGTCGGGCAGAATGGGCGCTCGGAGAGTTGAATAAAAAATAAGCGCTCCTTTCACCCCTTATGGGAAAAAGGGAGGCCTCCGATGAATTTATGGCTGGGGTGGGAAGTAAAGCTAAAGGCTCCCCTAGAAGCTAGGTTGGGGACGAAGAAGTAGTGAAAGGAATGAGGAGTTAAGGTTATGCTGAATATTTTGAATAGGATAAATACCCCGCCCATCTGAGGAAAGCGTTTGGAGCCATTTGGTATAAAGGAATATCGAAATACTCAGAGATGGCCATGAAAAAAAAAGAGGAATCGAAAAATAAAAGCCAAACTCTACTTGCCCTAAGAAAAAGGTGTAAAACCCTAAGCGGGGTTCTACCGAGGACTGGTCTATCCTAGGAACCCTGACCTCTAACACCGTCGGAATGTCGTCGGCCTCACAAGTGGCCCTCCAGGGGTTCGATTTTACCTTTGACGAAGTGACTTCGTACCACTCCGGATGATACGTCCCTTCACCTTCAGGTGTCTCTCTCTTATCCTGACCTCTCTTTCCCTTTCCTTCCTTGCCCATGATATTGAAGAAGAGAAGAAGATAAAGACGGATAGGACTTACACGAGACGGAGAAGCCCTAGCAAGAAAAGCTTTGGCAGGCAAAGACGGGAGGCGCAAGTTCTGATAGTTGACGGTGTAAGAAGACGGAAGGCCGCTTTTTCCTTCCCTTTTTATAGGGAGGGAGCAGCTATCATGCGAGGGAATAGATGCGCGATGCGTGGATGGTGAGAACTGCAAATCTTAAGGCATCGCAACTCTTTATAGTCATTGGTTGGTATGACCTGACTAAGCGTATCAGAGGGAAATCACGTAGCAAAGAGCCTTCCATGTGACAGTAATCCGTTCGCAGGAACACTCTCTTGTCATTAATATACCCATGCGCCCTTAATGGGTGACGGATAGCCATCACTACAGGGCCTTGGAACTCGTAAAGACTCTTGAATTAACTCAAATGACCGCCTCAAGCCAAGTGACGAATGTTTTGATTCCTAGGACCCAACGAGTCATTAAGGAAGAAGGAATGGTAATATAAGCCCCGTAGATACTGCGCTTCCTCTCATCGTGCCACTAGCCGAATCAGTCAACCCCACTTCCTTCGATTAGACTTGAAGGGGGGACTTGTGATAGGGATGAGCAATCAGGGGAGACACCTGGCACAGGAAAGCTATGTGGTAGGGCCCACCAAACTAGTGACCCGAGGTCAGATCGGGGATCGAACTCCCGAGACTATCTCGGGAGAATGAGGAAGGCCCTCGAGGTTAGACCGGGGATCAAGCTCTCGAGACTATCTCGGGAGAACGAGGAAGGCCCCCGAGGTTAACCCAAGAGACAAGACTCCGAGACTGACTCGGGAGAGTGGAGCCCAAAGAGGAATGTAAGGTTTAAAAAGTCAAGCTTCAAGTACCCTCCCCTCTTTCTAGAACAAGAAGGTTAGAAGGTAATTATTGCTTGCAACGCATGATAATTAGGGCCTTAATAGTCTCAGTGGTCATTACCAGAGGAGAACAACTGTCATGTAACTGATGACTAGGAAACATGGAGGAGGAGGTGGGAATACGTAGGAGGAAGGCGTCAGGTATATAAGATGCCTCCGCAGCCAGGTAAAGGGGGTATGCTTTTCAGAATTAGAATATTTTGATTCCTCGCTTTTCTCCCTAAAAGAAGGAGTTCTGACTTGAGTGTCGGAGATGACTCCACCAGAGCTTCTTCCGGTGCATCCCCTTTACGCTCGTGTTAATTTCGCAAGCGTCGACATCTTCTTCCAATCATCGTCACCGTGGGTTGCGCTTTGGTGATTCATCATACCCGTCATTCACTTTCGGAACACTTTTCTTTGTTTAAGTTGAACAAAAAATCTAGTTTAATTTTCAAGGGCAATTCACCCCCCTCTTGCCGACCGATCGATCCCAACAGATCTTTGATGTAACCTTAATCTTATTGGGAATGTTTTAGTTAATTCGCCTGAAGTCTTCACTCTAGTTGTTACATCTTCATACATATCTTTAATTAGTTCAATATATGCTACATTAACACCTTTTTTCTAGAATTCTCTATATAATTTCTCTTGGGACCCTATTATCAATTTTGTCTGAGATGATGTATATCTTCTATTGTCGATCTTTCATGCATGAATCTAAATTGATCTTTGATTACCGTGGTCTTCTTCCTTAATCTTTGGTCTATTACTTTTTTCAAAGTTTCATGATATGACTCATTATTTAATATCCTTAGAGTTTGCATAATTTTATATATCTCTTTTGTTCTTATATAAAATAACTAGAGTACTTACTCTCCATTGATTAGACTTTTTTTTCCGTTTTCAATATCATATTAAATAATTTTATAAGTCATTCAATACCTCATTTCCCAAAGCACTTCCATATCTCTATTAGGATATCATCTGATCCCAGGACTTTTTATTTTGCATCCATTTCAAAGCTATTTCTACTTTTTGAAGTTTAAATTCTACGATAAAATTTAAATTTCTATATTCATTTGACCTACATAAATTGCCTAACTTAAGTTAATCGTCTAAACTTTCATTAAAAATTTGATAAAAATATATCTTTCACCGCTTTCTTATTTCTTCATCATTTAATAGTAAAATATTGTATTAATCTTTAATATATCTTATTTAGCGAAAATATCTTGTTTTCCCCTCTCTCACATTTTAGATATTCAATAATATCTCTTTCCCCGTCTCTTGTATCCAAGTTTCGATATAATCGTTCAAAAGTTTCATTTTTTACTTCATTAATTGCTTTTTTAGTCTTTTCTTGGCTATTGTATATATTTTTGTAAGTTTACCTCGTTCTTACAAATATATAATTTCTTATAGGCTATTCATTTTTTCCTTCACTCTCATGTACTTTCTCAATATACCAAGATTCCTTACCTGGTGGTGCATGCTCCTTTGACTCACCGAGTATATTCTCAGCTATTATTTTCAACTTTAATACCATCTTATCTCATGTTGTATTAAAATCATCGTATATTTTACCTAATACTTGCACTCTTACATTCTCCTTAAATCTATTTTATTTCTCATCCTTTAACTTGCATTATTAATTCTAGGAGTTATATATATTTTCTTTCTATTAATATTATGATTAAAGCATATATTTAATACTACTAACATATATTGGGTAGTTAACCTTTCTCCATGTATGACCTTAAATCTTTATAAATATTTCTTTCTCTTTTTCTAACCATAAAAAAATCAATTTATTATTTATTATTTTCACTTTTGAATGTGACTAAATGTTTTTTTCTTAAACAAATGTATTAGCTAGTATAAGATTATATGTTATCGTAAAATCTAATATAATTCTTTTCTTTCTTCATTTCTTGTTTCAAACTCATAACCCATATACCCTCTATTTTTCATTTTTTACTCCGGCATGTCGATTTAGATCGTCTATTATTAAAATCATTTTATTTGGCAAAATATTTTGTAATACCACATCTAAGTCGTCCTAAAATCTTAATTTATTTTTATATAATCCTACTTGAGGTGTATATATGCTAATTACGTTCATAATTTTTTTTTGTCACTAGTATCTTGATAGCTATAATTCTATTCTATTTCTAATTACTTTAAAATTTTCATCTTTTAAAATACTATCTACAAAAATATACATTTCATTTTTTGTTTCTCTTTCTTATATACCATAACTTAAAATCAAAGTTCTCTATCATTTTTATCTTCTCGTCTATCCATTTTGTCTCTTTTATACATAAAATATTATTATTTTTAATCATCGTATTTACTACTTCTATTGTTTCACTAGTGAGTTCTTATATTCCATATTCTAAATCTTAGACTACTCTTCAAATAATGTTTGTATGGTGTTTTCTATATCTCATGTTCCAAATTTTAGATATTAATCTTCAAATAATATTTGTATGGTGTAAGAACTCTTACTTATTGAACACTATACTCAAGTTCTTATGAACTTATGAAGATGTAGCGGTCTTTGCCGATATATTATAGTCAGATTCTGTAACGCGAACTATTATATATTTAACATTACATCCAAATTTAAGAGATGTAACAGTCATTATTGAGACATTACAGTCGGACCCTATAATGCGTTCCTTCGACCACCACTATATCGTCTCAGACGGAGTTAGAAAAGATAAATAAAACGTCGCCGGAGAGATTCGAACCCAAGCGACTTACCCACCAAACGTACTATGATGTTTAATAACTTTAATTAAAACTGCCACTAAATATTGAATATGAAACGCTCCTTTCATATGATATTTATTTCCATAAAAATAAATCGCCCTTTTGATTTTCGATTTTAATGAAAATAAAGAGGCTCTTTAGATTTTCGCCACGAATAAATTGTCGAATAAAAGATCTATTTAAGATTAGATTTCAAATCTTATTATCGAACAATTTGAAGTCTTTTTAACTAAATTATTGCTACTGCTTAATGCTTACATTTCTTTCAGAATCAGAAACACGTTTGGCATCGTTTAGATGCAGGAAGATTCTCACATTTCGATCGACATTTCAATGATCACTGAGCTCTCAAGAGCTTCGGTCGCCACATGAACCATCTACCTTCGACGACTTTTGAACTGCTAACTTGCCTCTTCAAGTCCTTTCTCCCGCTTTCTTCTCCACAACATTTCAGCTCGTGCCCCGGATTCGGAACGCATGGCGGAGTTCCAATCTCCACGCCGCGCACAATCCTCTCGACCATCTCTAATACCTCGCTCATCTTTGGCCTTAGCTTTGAGCTTCGCACTAGACACTTGTTCGCGACCGAAGCTAATTCCATCGCTTGTTCTAAAGGGTATGCCAACTGTATCCTTGGATCCACAATCGTGTGAAATTTTTTAGCATTGGATGTGTATGGCTTCACCCACTCCAGCAGGTTCTGCTCTTTCTTTGGACGGTTTCTGTCCATCGGTTTCCGACCAGTAATCAGCTCGTAAAGGACGACGCCATAGGTCCAGATGTCACTCTTGGCGGTAAGGCGCCCGGTCTCGATGTACTCTGGAGCAGCATATCCCATTGTTCCGACAACCTGTTAAACATTCAAATTGTATATTCAAACATTGGTAACAGACGAAATCTAAATTGACAAATCAGGTGCGATGATACAAAGATCATGCTTCAGCATTGATAGTTAGGAATTCGGTAAATCGTTTATGAATATTTATACAAACAAGAGTTCACCAACAGTAAAAAAACTGCAATTGAGTTTGAATACAACGTCATCACGACAATGATGATGTTGATTGAGTTATCAGAATAGTTACAATAATTCAAAAAGTAAGATTTAGTTATCAGAATTAGAAGCATCTGAAAAAATTTATATGTATGTGCTCAAACTTAGCTACGAAGAAGTGCCCCGAGATCAACCAAAATAGTCGCAAGAAATTTAACAAGGCGTATAATATATAACAATGTTAAGGTATCTCAAGTAACTTCCGAGTGTGCATACCACTGTTGAAACATGACCTGACTCGTCCATGGGTCCTTCTCTGGCCAAACCAAAATCAGACAGCTTTGCATTCCAGTGGTCGTCCAAAAGAATATTTGATGTTTTTAAGTCGCGGAAAATAATCTGTATACACAAAGAATTGGGTACCTATATTCAATATTAATATGCAATGCAAACTACTAACTGTATCATGTTAACCACGGTATCAAGTCACAGAAATTCAAAGGAGTGAGGAGAAAAAGAGAACCTGAAATTCTCCCTCTTCGTGCAGGTATGTCAAGCCACGAGCTGCATCGAGTGCTATTCTAAGTCTTGTAGGCCATGATAGAGTCGTAGCAAAGCGAAGTGATAAATGATCTTCTACACTCCTATTAGGCATATATTCATATACAAGAAGTCTTTGGATTCCCCTTTCATCATTTTCAGCGCAACATCCAATTAACTTTACGAGATTTGGATGCTCAGCCACCCCAAGAACATCCACTTCTGTTATCCATTCCTTGTGTCCCTGAAAGGCAAATAGAGTAGACTTCAGCTTTGACGAAAATGAGTTTACTTAATCCAAAGCTAACAAGATAGCAAGACGAAGATACTAATACATACGGAAGCACTTCTCCAACTTGGTTTTGGCTACATCAATAGGTATGTACATCAACATCAACAAGTTATTAATTTCAGGCAGGAACACAAAATATTTCAAGATCACAGAGAAGCGATCTATGTGTTATAACAATCCTAGCAAGGAACTCTTTCTCATTAAACTTGCCACAATAGAATTTCAGTTATGAACACAAATTGTAAAATTACATAAATACTATTGATAAAGAGTTTACGACAGTTTAGTTCTACACCAAATGAACCACCAGACCCTTTCAATTCGTCCCTGTTATGATTGATACAATTATTTCATATTTGATGTCAAAATAGTTAGTTGTATCCGCAATCGTGCTGTTAATGTAGTTACGCATAACAATGACAATAGAGGGCACTAAATTCATCCATTCTGAAAGACGATGCATTCTTTGGAATTTGGAAGTGTCTTGCAACAGTAAACAAAGAAAGAATAAGAAATGATTTACCTGAAGGCCTCCGCGGTTCAATCTTTTGATGGCAACATCACAGCTGGTGCTTGGATCTTTGGGACTCTGGATTGTGCCTCTATAAACACATCCAAACCCACCTTCTCCGATCATCAGTGCGCGGCTAAAATTATTCGTGGCATTTTTCAGCTCTTTAAAGGTGAATACTTTGAGATTGTTTGGTCTGTGTGATAGGCTAGGGAACCGGGAACTTCGTCCAGAGAAAGCAAACATGTCTAGCGAAGAATTGGAGTCGGATTCCCATCTTCTCCCAACACGATCCGAAGATCTAGTGCTATTCGACCTAGTGGATCTTGACTTCCTTGACCATGATGGTGAGTGTGACTTCTCTCCACTAGAGAAATGAAAGCAATTCATCTAAAAGAACCAAACTTCTGTTATGAATTTCAGGGGATAAGTTCTCATATCTACAAGAAAGAAGCTTTTGTAGTAATAATTCTAGAATCAAATAACACTCAAACAGTCTCCGCAGTTTAACTAGTAGATCACAAACCTAACTTTTTCCCACTAAAACTCAGAATTCACTAATATTTCTGTGGTCAGTTCATCAACTACGATATGTCATGCAGTAGACAATCATCACACTACTTTATGATTCTTAGACAGATGAACAGACTCAACACACAATCATATAAGCAATCATTAAAAAAAAAAGAAGCAGATGATCTTTGAGAATTTATTCAGTAAAGAATTCCCAAATCTGACCTTCATTCAACTAGAACACCCTTCTTTTCAAAATACAACCTTGGACACCAAGACTTGATCTTTCCACGAGGAAAGGGCACGGCGTGGGTAGAAATTGAACAACTCGCAAATCAAAAGCACTCAAGCAGGAGCAAAAGCAGTTAGACAAACAACAGCCTACCAAAATATTTGATCCTTGTAAAGGGCGACGAAAAGTTCCTCCGGGACAGAATGGGCGAAGGAAAAAGGAGGAAAGTGGAAAGCAATTTGGAAGAAGTCAAGGCGCGGTGGCTCCACCGGGGGGCGATGAAAGCCTCACCCGTGCCTTTCTCTTTCGGAAGGGAGGTGCGGGGGCGTTGTGGAAGTTGAGACGACGACGTCGATGAGATCGATGGAGCCACCAGCCATGGCGACCGCAGAAGACAATGTTGCGTTTTGGCATGATTCGTACAACAGGCAGCGAGATCCGCTACAAGAGGGGCGTGTTATAAATATGTCCCAGACAAGACAAAACAAAACAAAACAAAATAAAAAAGAGTATATAACGGTTTGTCGTGATATGCTTGGTGGCTAGAGAAGCGGCGATTTGTTTTATATAACGGATTTCGGTAGATTTTAGCAACTTTTGTTTGTTTTTTGTATTTAGAGTGAGATAAAAAGTTAAAACCTCATTTAATAAAAATATTATTATGTGGATTAGAATCCTTTTGTATCCTTTTCACACTCATTAGAGGAAATTTCTTTTAAATTTTATAGAGCAAATTGCTTGTCACACTCATCCAACACCCTACCTCTTTGAGAAAGGGAAACAAACTAAAAGAACACTCCTTATTATTTTTTATTTAAAGGATTTTTTTAAAAAAAAACCAAAATAGCTCCTCTATATATTTATTATCCTAAAATATCTTCATTTTCAATGTTGCTAGAGGTAGTAGTTATTATAACAAAGAGTAAAATATATTACTTCAATTTAATTAAAATTATTATATATGAAATTACTTCAAAATTTAATGCGGAGATTATATGTCAACTTCACTTTTCGTTGTGGTCCCTAATATAATTAGTAAAATGCTTTTGTGGTTTCACATTTAGGTTTCTCCGGAGCCAAAATCATGAAGTGGAAGGTTAAATGTCTTTGTAAAGCCGCATTAATTAATTGGATTATTTTGCAAGATTTGAAGAACATTGTGTGAGGCACTAAGCTAGCCAAGTAGGCTTTTACTAGCTTCCTCCACTACAAGTCAATCACTACAAGTTTTTTTTTTTAATTCCGATATTTTGGTATCGGATTAATCTTGAAATTACTTACCTAAGAGCACCATCAAGATAAATTGAAAAATATAAATGACATAAATTTTTCAAAATTTCTAAGTATAATGATCCCGAGTGAGATTTAAATCCTTATTATTTAGGGAGGAAGCTCACTGCAAGTCTTTGGATTCCTTAAGCTAGGAAAGGAACTTCAAAATCAAATTAACTAGGATTTAAAAGGGAAATTAGATCATTCTCCGCTGAGCGATAAGAAAGAAAAAGGAAAAAGAAAATAGAAGAAAAATAACATAGACTGATTACATTCTCCATGACGATGACTAAAATTTGATTTACAAGAAGGATGTCGATGACACACTCTTATTATTCTTAAACACCAAACGTATTCCTAGCTAATTGGTGCCTCCACTTCGACTGCCTTGGCCACCTTCTTCGTCTCCATAGGGAGGGATCTGCCCTGTGGCACCTCCTTGGCCTCCGCCGCCTCCACCGCCGAACTGATCTCTTGGTATATTGTGATGGTTCTCGATGCTGTTTCCTGAGTAGCCCAATACTGTTGCCTTGAGTACCTTCTTCACCTCCCTTGCATCAGCTGCAGCCATGACCACCACCACTGCTGTCAGAGCCACAGCCAAGAGAAGAGACCTTGCCTTCATGCTTCACTTGACCTTCCCGAGTATTTAAAACACAAGGAGGGATCGAGGCGGTTGGGATGAATTAACTTACAAGTTTTAGCCTTGTTTTTATAGCGAAAACTCTCGACTACAAGGAATAATTATATTATATATTATATTCTGATCTCCTTTCTTTTTTTTTAAAAAAAAGATAATTATATTTTTGAGATTGGTGGAGTTAGGATTTAAAACTACAATGTCTTTTGTGTCATGGTTGTTACGGTCAGAATTTATCGCTTTGTCGTCGGACCTTGATGGTTGACAATGCTTCTTATATTGGGTAACACATGTCTAAGGATTAGTGGAGAGTCGTATCGACGAGATCCCTCTTATGTTTATGCATACCTCCTCCTATGCATGTCTCCTCCCCTTTTATAGGAAACCAAACTTTGAAATTTTAATGATTTTGTTTGAGATCGTCGACGAAAAAACTATTAGACATCTTCACCATTGATGAAGTCGCCAAACACCCTAGAAGAATTGGGCCTCCAGGAATGTTTGCTAAGCTCGAGAGATAAAGAGAATTAGAATAGAGACTTAGGATGCCCCAGCTCAACCATTATCAAGTCAGCTTCAGATAAAGGAGGTGGAGAAGAAAAATAGTAAATGAAAAGATAGTGGTGGTAGTTTGTGAACGGTCATGTACACATTTGTCCGCGGGAGCAGACTCCTTTTATATCTAGGTTGTGGAAAGAAGACGAGGTGTCTCTCTCTAAATATTAATGGATGGAATTTCATATTCTAGTAGGAAAAATGTGACATCATTGCATCAAAGGGTTATGTCACCCATATTTAGTACTATAAAAGATCGTGTGAAGTCATACTATGTCGACCATATTGTTTTACGTTCTATAACAACCAATGTGTTTTCCCATGCGCTATGTCAGCCCATGTACGTCGTCCCACATGCTATTGACCAGTTGGGGAAATTGAGCTAGCGGGTTTGACATGTAAATGAAGAGGCATTAGATCGGTGGAGCCTAGACGACAATCGAATTGGTAGAGCTGATGGTTGAGAAAGAGAGTTTGATGGAGGCAGCCGAGACAACGGTAGGATCTTTTGTCAGATTAGTTGTACCAACATCTTGAGTAAACTAGGCATAACAACAAAACTGTTTGTCCCCGGATTATTGTTATTCGTGTAGTAGTGGCTGAGCTAAAAGAATTGGCTTTATTGAGCCGAATGAAGGAGCTTCCCGTTGCGGGTTAACCGAGGCGAATATTGGTAGAACTTCTCAACAAAAATAGGTCGAGTGGTGGTGGTCATATTCATCCATCTTTACTTTGACTTACATCTCAACTTACTATTGGCCTTTTTAATACACGTCGAGGCTTCTAATATTCTCTATATCATGTTTATATTAGACTTATGGGTCATGAATTGTATGAAAAAAAAAATGATGAACCAGGCAGCAGACAAATTGAACCTGGGGTGACCGGTCCGGCCTCACGGAAGTTTCCTACCGGTCACCAGGGTAAATCGGGAAGCGCTCGCGTGCTCAGTCTAGAAGCCCAGCGTCCCAGGATTCGTGAATTGTATGAGGTATTATTGTCGGGTGAAATCATTGGTAATATTCAACATCCCTTAATATAGTATAATATTAATAACAATTAAATCTCATCAAACTAGATGAATTGGCTATATGTTTTTTTTTTTTACATTTAATTGTTATTGGTGGCAAAAGACAATTCACTCGTCCTAGTGCCTCCGCCAATCAATTTCAGAGCTAACACAGGAAAGAATAAATTACAGAGGCTACAAGCTCGAATAATGAGTAGCGTATAAGAGAGCATATATTTGATTTTATCAGGATTTGACCCCAAATCTCATATATTTAATTGTTATTGTACTATGTAAAGGCAGGTTCAATATTAGTATGATGCAAGTGACATTATTTGTGAAGAACAATGTCAAATGGTAATTTTAATAATCTCAGAATTATAATTGTCATTTTAGCAAAAAGAGAGAGGGTATCATAGAGTATATACATGGTACAATACAGGTAATATATTGAGTATGTAGATGCCTATTTCCTTTTTTTTTATCTCTCTGCACTCAATCAATGATCGAAACTATAATTGGGTTCGAAATTCAGATACGATTATTCCACATCGAGAAAAAAGATTATTTTATGACGATGCGAGGGGTGAAACAAAACATTCCACTTGGATTTTGTGATGGATTGGGGGGTGCCCACAACATTAGAGACAAGGTAGAGTGGATGGGATCATATTCCCTCCAATGAACGAGGTGCACAAGAATTTCGTGATGTGAAATGTCACTCCAAAATCTTTCTTTAAAGCCAAGTTGTGGTCTTTTCCCACTATTTCTGATTTTCTTTAATGATCAATTTTTAATAAAAGAAAACTGAAATACATTTTTTATAATCCTCTCAATCTTTTTCAGTGTGCCATTTTTGTTTCACCTTTGGAATGATCTACTTGCTGTGTGGTTAAGTGGATGTGCTTATCATTAGCCAAATCTAATTAGGTTTAAGTCATTTTAGCACAGGTATTTGCACTAATCAGTGAGTGGGCTGCTTCCTTTTTGTAAAGCAACTTTTCTTTTACTTAGATTGTGGGAGAATGATTCTTCGGTAACTTACAACGACGGGCTATTTAGGTGTTACTCGCTGTGCGACCTAACTTGACTTGGCTCGTGCCAGATTCATACATAGTTGAATGCTGGCTAAGTAGCACTTAAAACGACTTTGATCTTCTTTATTTTTTAATAGAAAATTTAAACAGTATGTCTAATTACTCATATAGTTAAATAAAAAATCATTTTTTAAAAATAAGGTATTAAAATAGTACTCACAATTAGTCTTTTATTCTCAACCGATCTAAAGGAATATGAACCGTTGACCCGACTCCTTGGAGTAACTTAGTAAAAAAAAAAAACTTTAAAATGATGCAATTTCAATCAAAACTATAAGGTGGAATATACAAAGTATTTTAGATATTCATTTTTAAATAATATTAGATAAATTAGTGTTAAAGATTATCAAATATTTAAATGATATTATTGTATCAATATTTTTCTTTTCCTATTTGATGATAAAGAAATAGTATTATATACTTTTTTTATTTCCATTTTAAAATGAAGACATTTCAATATTACACATTTAACTATAGAATTTTTATAATTTTAAAAATATGCATCATATTCCCATTATACCCTTTTTTTTTTTTTTTTATCAATTGACTATCCTTTCATTGTAGGTATAGCAATTAGGGTTGGAACCAAGCCAAGCCGAATAACGAGAGGTTTGAACTTGGCTTGATTGGTTTTTTTTCTAATCTCAAATTCAATTTGAACTTTAATTCTTTAGCTTCAGCTTGATTGATAATGAAATTAAATAGTTCGATTCTAAAATAATTAGTTTAAAAATTAAATGAGTTTAGTTCGAGCTCGACTCATTAACATATCATTTTTCTATCGTTAAACAAGTTTGAGTTCTAGCTACCGCGTATAAATCTCAAATATTTTTTCGGGTTGATTTTTTTTTAATATTATAATTTAATTTCTAAACCTTAAAGGCAAAATCTTATTAGCATATCCGAGAGTTTAACAAAATAAACAAAAAAAAATTGAAATTGCATTGGCACAGGCAAAGTTGAGAGGATTTGGTTGATAGGGTAAAAAATTTCTATTTATGAATATACTCATAGACAACGAAGATCTGCTACAAATGTTTGCTACGCAGGGACAACCCTAGATTTGATGGGTTCGATGCAAAAAAAAGTAGATCCTTTGTATTAATATAAAAATAATAAAATTGATGTTATAAAAATAATTTCATTAACAGAAACATGAGATTTATAATAATGAAAATATTAATTCACATTACTAATAATCAATATCATTATATCATAGAAAATAGAAACTAACTATTATAATTAACTACGAAAAATTGATTTTTCTTCCATTTTTATCTGGAAAATCATCAATCGATTCCTCAATCGAAATTATAGCTAATGCATTAAATCTTGTTTGAGTCATGGTTGATCTCAAATAATATTTCAACAACTTTAATTTAGAAAACCTTCTTTCTGTAGATGCAACAATTATCAGAATAGTCAATAACATTCTATATGCAATGAATGAATTCGGAAAATAATTCATTCTTTGCAAAATAAAAATAATATTTTACTTGTTATTTTTGTTTCCTTTAGTAGAATATGTTGTATAATTTTCAATTCTTGATATAAGTCATCTCCGTCCAAATCTGAAACATCTTATCATGTACTCTCTTTTCTTTGTAGTTTTCTTTCAAGATTCTTGCAATGAGCTTTCAAGTTCTTATCAATCAATTAATGAACTCAACTTTCATTTGTGAAAAGGAATCTAAAAAGATCTTCATATTCCTTGATAGGGATGAGCAACCCGGAATGGATATATGGTAGGGGAAAGTTACGTGGCAAGCCCGCTAAACCAGTGCCCTGAGGTCAGATCGGAAATCGGGCTCCCAAGACTATTTCGGAAGAATGGAAAAAAGCCCCAGAGGTCAGACCGGGAATCGGGCTTCTGAGACTATCTCGGGAGAACGAACTAAGGCCCCGAGGTCAACTTAGGAGATGAGACTCCGAAACTAACTCGGGAGAGTGGAGCCCAAAGATCAACTTAGGGATAAGAAAGTCAAACTTCAAGTACCCATTCCTCTTTCCTGAACAGGAAAGTCATCTGGTAATTATTGTTCGCAATGTATGGTAATTAAGGTTTTAATAATCGCAGTGGCCGCTATCAAAAGAGAATAGCTATCAAGTAACCGATGATTAAGGAACGTGTAGGAGAACGTTGGGACATGTGTGATAAAAATATCAGGTATATAAGATGCCTTAACACCCAGGTAAAGAGAATAAGCTTTCCAGAATTATAGCAATTTGATTCGTCATTGTCCTCCGAAAAAGAGAGAGTTCTGACTTGAGTGTCGAAGAGGGCTCCACCGGAAAACCTTCTAGTGCATCCCCTTTAACACTCGTGTTAATCTCGCAGGTGTCAACATCCTCTCTCGTCATCGTCACCGTGGGTTGCACTTTGGTGACTCATCATCCCCGTCGTTCGCTTACGGAACAAGTTTGATCTACTATATATAAGAAATAATGAACTCTAAAAGCTTTCTAAGCAGATTTTTGGGTATTTTGGAAGACTCACATGTTACCTCATCAAAATGTCTTTTTCTATACATTTGTCTCTTTTTAGGAATAACATGATCAATCTCTATTATTAAAGCAAAATCTTTTGCTGTATTGATGGCTTATCGAAATCCAAATTCTCTATACTCTACAAAAGAAGCAATTAGTCCCTTAACGTTGGTTATAGCAACGTCAAAAAGCATGCTTTCATATCATAAGTCTTTGCTAATAATGTTAACTTTACACAATATATTATCCAAATAATCATACCCACTAAAAATTCAAAATTTTCAAGTTCAAATGTTGCTAAAGACTTAGCTTCACTTCTTATTTTAGAATCAGGATATTTTTCTTCTACAACTTGAATTAAAGTTTCTCTAATTTATTGAGCTTGAAATACCACTGTTTTTACACTTTCAAAATGGCTCTCCTATTGAGTGATTGACATTAGCTTGAGAGTTAAACCTTTTATTGTCACATGATCAATCAAAACCTTTCACCTCTTTGTAGAATGAGAAAATATTGTATAAATATGTTGTAATACTCCAAAAAAGTCTTTGGCTTTTCCACAAGAATTTACAATGTTACAAAGTGTTAAATTCAAACAATAACAACCATATGGAGTGTATAACGCTCTAGCATTTATATTCAATAGCGCCTTGGTATCTCATTTTCATATTTGCCCCATTATCATATCTCTGACCTCTCACATTATCAATATAAAGATTAAAACTATTCAATATATTTTATAATTTTTCAAACAACCCTCATCCTATTATACCACCCACTTTCAAAAATTCTAAAAAGTATTCTTCTACTTTCATTGGGTTGGTAGAAATATCAACACATCTTATAACTAAATTCATTTATTCTTGGTTACTAAGATCAAGAGTGCAATCAAGTATTACAAAAAAGAACTTAACTGCCTTAATGTTTTGAAGAATAGAACTCTTGAATCAGAAGCTAACAATCATATCAATTCATTCTAAATTTTATGGCTAAGATAATGATGATGTGTATTTCTTTTAAGATGTTCCTTCATCACTAAGTCCCACTCGACAATCATCTCAATAGTAGTTATAAAATTTTCATTGTTATTATCATAAACTTCTCATTACTGCCACGAAAGGCTATGTTTTGTTTAGCCAAAAATCTCACAAGTGAAATTAATTGGTATAGTATCTTCCTCCAATCTTTTCTTTCTTCATTTGATATTGAATAGCATGATCAATTGTTGTACCCTTCACTAACTTGATATGCAACGCATATCAACTAGCATAATAATTAACATGTTCAATATTTGTCTCATGTTATTTAAGTTTGCTACTAAGATGACCCCAATCACTGTATCCCTCATTTGCTAGTTAACTTGGTCGAGACTCCCTTTTAAACAACTTGCAACAAAAATAAAATATTTTATCAAGTGCTTTTATATAGACCAACCAATTTCTATAGTGTTTTTGACCATTTGGTAAAATCCAAATATAGAAATCTGAAGAGAATCGTTTATTTGATGTATCATTGAGATATTTCTCTATTAATACATATTTCTTATAGGACCATTTTCCACTAATTGATCCTTCCACTAAAGATCTAAATTCTCCCAATTCTAGGATAAAAAATGTCAAGTGGAATCGATGAACTTGGTTCTTCATTCACTTCATTAATAGCATCATCACCACTTTTAGAATAATTACTTTCAAAAACTAATTCATCACCATTTTCATTGCCTTCAATCTCATTCACACCTTCATCTACATCATTTTCAATTGCTAAGCCTTCATTAATTCATTACAATTATTTTCTTTTTTCCTATTCTGATGTTGCCTAAAATCATCGAGAGCCAACTCATCGGTGGGTCGAGAAGGAACGGGTAGACCAAACTACCTCACGGTTACTGACGAGGTTTTCAAGGGGGATATGAGAAAGAAAATAAGAATTAGGACGACGACCAGAGGGGTCTCCGACGCAGTCATTGACACTCAAATCAGATATCGCTCAGAACGAAGAAGATATTAAGAGTAAGATTAAGGTTATTGTTGTTACCTTTTACTATATGGGAACATATCCTTTTATAGGGACTCATGGAGAAACCCATGTTCCCCACAAATATGAGATTCCCGCCGCTATTACTCTTGTACGCGCAACTCCTTTTATTATGTATTAAATGAGGGGGGGTGTTACTCGTGGGGCCACACTTCCCTTATTGTGTCGTCCATGTTCTTAGCGACCGTTATCCCTTCATCTAATTGGGTGAGGGTTTTGAGTTTTGGAGTGGAATTTCTAGAGGAGGTCTCAGGTTGATAGAAATCCTCTAGAGTTGCTGCTAGTCTTTGACTTGGGCTTTTGCCCCGAGTTGAGCATGTTAACCCTATCATAGTTTGTAATCAAGATCCAATAGCCACGGTGAAGTTCTCAGCTTCAATAATGAGCCAAGCCCCTCCATAGGGAGTCCTATTTAGGCTCCCGAGTCGGGCCTATATGCCTGTCATGGCTTCCTCCTAGTTGGGGACCCGACTCGGGAGCCCGAATCGAGCAACCCAGGTCGGGCTTGAGCTGCAGGTGTTGCTTCTATTAGTGCAATCGACCCAAGTTTGATCAGATAAATTATCGGTTTTGATTTGTGTATTAATATGTTTAAGTTAGATTTTCATATTGGTTTGATATGTGTTTGAGTCATACAGGACTTGGTGGAACACACAAATTGAAAAATCTCATCTTGGTGCTCGGGTCCGTGAAGTAGGTGAAGGATAGTGCATCCGAGTGACCGCCGGATGAGGAGAAACGGAGTGGAGCTGAGTGAAGCAGACTTCAAGGCATACGTGAAGGATGACATCAGGATGAGCCGAGGGCTTGGATGCATCCAAGGGACGAGAGCTGAGGAAGATAGCTTCAAAAGGAAACTCCGGAGAGAATGAGTGTGAATATATAATAGGAACAGTCGACTGGTAAGGACACCAGTCGACTGATCCTTCTATAAGGTTCAAACAACAAGAGCAGTCAACTAGTATGAATGGTAGTTGACTAGTCTGATCGAAAATTAGCCGTTTGACTAACCGTTGGCTGAGCACTAGTCGACTGGCCTTGGTAGCAGTCAACTGGTATCGGGACTGAGCTATTTAGATAATAGCTCTCTCCTCTATTTAAAGCAGAGCTTGAGACTTAAGAAGGGATAGCTATGCTCCTTGTAAAAGACCTTCTTGCTCAAGTGCTCAAGCTTCCAAGTCTGTTCTCTTCCCAATCCCTAGTTCCTATCTTGCAAGGGAAGAGAGACATTGTGAGAGATTGTTCTCCACCGAAAAGGAGAAAGCTCAAGCCGGAGATTGCTGGGGACTAATCTATCGAAGGATTAAAGGATCATCCACCTCAAGGATATGACGTGGAGTAGGAGCAAGCAATCCATGAACCACGTAAAAGGTTAAGTGTTATCATTGCTTCTAATTGTTTAATTTGCATTTTCTCTTGCGTATTAACCGTGTAGGAAGAAACGATGAATTGGATGAGTAGCTATTCAACCCCCCTCTAGCTGGTCCGATCATCCTCAACAAGTGGTATCAGAGCTCAAGGTCGCTCTTCAACGAACTAACCGCCTAGAAGAGCAATTTCATCAAAATGGTCGGCTCGCACATTCAATCACCCAAATTCGAAAGAGATTTTTTTTTGGTAGAAGAAAATGATGGAGATATTTTTTGACACCAATTTTGATATAATATTAGTTATGGAAAACAGTTTTGAAGTGCTTAAAGATCAAGAGAATAAGTCACTCGAAAAAGTAAGGTGGAGTAAGAAGCAAAAGGATGATTACCTAACAAATTCAAAGGCCCTACATCATCTTGTAAGTGTGCTTTCTCAACAAGAGATAACAAGGATTGGAAGCTACACAAGTGTCAAAGATTTATCGAATAAGCTAGTAGAGCTTCGTAAAGGCACATCGGAAGCAAAATTGGGAAAGAGGAACCTTCTCCGATCTCAACTCAACAACATCAAGCATGACAAAGGAGAGAAGGTATCTAGTTTACATTCTAGAATTAAGGAAATTTTAAATGGACTAACAAGTGTAGGTAAGCAACTCTCACTGAGATATTTTGATGAAAGCCATTAATGTCTTCCCAAGAACCACAAATTGGAGCTCAATGGTAGACTCATACTACATATCCAAAGATCTAGAGAAAAATTCTCTAGATGAATTCTTCTCAATCATGAAGCTCCATGAAACTCGGATTGGTGGAGTGGATGGAGAAGTCTATATACCGAGAGGAGTAACCCTTGTGACAAACAAGGGAAAGGGCAAGAAGAAGAAGGTTTCATCATCCGATTCGGAAGAATCATGTGCATCCATGGATAGCGGTGAGGAGGCATACATGATAAGAAAAATGAGAAAAATTTTTAAACATTTTTCAACTAATAAATCTCATGCTAGGAAAAGCTCAAGAAGTTCAAGTAGGAGAAGGAAAATAATATGCTATAATTGTCAAGAGGAAGGACACATAAGGGATGATTGCCCCTTTTGAATAAGAAGGAAGAGAAAAAGACGGAAGAAAAGAAGAAAATGATGATGTGTATTTCCTTTAAGATGTTCCTTTATCACTGAGCCCTACTCAGTCTCACTCGATAATTATCTC
>JAGFNQ010001547.1:530523-605549 GCA_024364735.1 Boesenbergia rotunda
GATCCATCTCTTGAGCAAGCAACTTGATCCATCTCTTGAGCAAACAACTGTGAATTTGAAGCAACCTTCTGTTACTTGAGCACTTGGAAGAGAAACAAGGAGCTTGGCGAGTCCATAAGCGAGAAGACACGAAGAAGGGAGTTCTTGCATGAGATCTGTGCTGAGTGGAGCTCGGTGAGGAGTTTGCTTGTGTTCTTGCGGTTCTTAGTGCTCAGTAAGATTCCTTCTTGTGTTGCCTGTACTTAATACTCCATTCATCTTGAAACGCTGTGGAGAGGTTACTCCATCGAGAAGGAGGTTGCATTCTATCCGGATTTTCCGGGGCTTGATCTACCGACGATCAAGGGATCGCCCACCTTAAGGGCACGCCAAGAAGTAGGGGCAAGTTATCCCGAACCTTGTAAATCCTCTTTGTTAGCGTTTTGTGAATGTGCTTAGACTAGGGTTTAGTTTCTGCATTACTCTGCTTTGTATTTGCTTCCGTTGTGTGCTACTAACCCTAAGTGCAGAATCTACCTAAGTGAAAGCGGTTTTTGGTGTCTGACTACATTCACCCCCCTCTCTAGCCATCCAAGTTCCAACAAGTGGTATCAGAGCTTGGGGCTCTGTTCAAGCGGCTTAACATCCGAGAGTCAACGACAATGGATTTGAGAGAAGGATTTAGCACTACCCGACCTCCCTTCTTCGATGGATCAGATTTTCAATATTGGAGATCGAAGATGGAGTACTATCTTAAGATGGACATCAACACATAGTTCGCTGTGAAGGAGGGTTTTCCCCTCCAAAGGATGATAAAGGAAATGAATTGGAATCTTGGCGTTGGTCGGCTGAGCAAAACCGGAAAAGTGAAGCCGACGCGAAGGCGGTGGTGACTTTGCAATGTGACATGAACAAAGATCAACTCATCAAGGTTGGACCCTTCACAAGTGCAAAGGATTTGTGGAATAAACTCATTGAACTTCATGAGGGAACCCGAGATTCAAGAATCGCCAAGAGGGATTTGTTCCTCAACCAACTACAAAACCTCTCCATGAAGGAGAGTGAGACGGTGAGTGAACTTCATAGCTGGTTCAAGAAAGTCCTCAACGGTCTCCATTCTATAGATGAAAAGGTCGAGAACCGCGACCTTGTAAGGTATGTGCTAAAAGCTTTTCCAAGGAATGCATTGTGGTCATCCATGGTGGATGCCTACAAAGTTTCTAAGGATTTATCAATTGTAAAGTTAGATGATTTATTTTGTGAAATGGAGCTACATGAGATGGCTAACAAAGGCCCCAAGGAGAAGGGGATTGCCTTAGTTGCAGGTGAAAAGACCAAGAAGAAGAAGGAGAAGAAGAAGGAGAAGGAAGTCCCTTCATCTTCATCTTCATCCGAATACGAGTCCGAATCCGAGGAGGATGGCAGTGGGTCTTCTTCCTCCGAGATGGCCAATTTTGTTAGAAGGATGATGAGGAAGAGTCAGCGCTTCAAGGGTAAAGGTAACCATAGTGAAGTTAAGATTGATAAATCTAATATTACTTGCTATGAGTGTAGCAAGAAAGGGCACTTTAAGAAGGACTGTCCAAAGCTCAAGAAGAAGGAGGATAAATCCAAGAAGAAGAAGAAGGCCTTGAAGGCCACATGGGATGAATCCTCCTCTAGTTCATCCGATGAAGAGAAGGAGGAGAAGAGTACACGGCATGTGGCACTCATGGCCCTTGAAGATCAAGAAAGCAGTGATGAATCGAGTGACTCCTCAAACGCGACTTCATTATCTTCGGATGATGAAGAGGTAATCACTCCCGAATTAGACAAATGTTATAGAACTATTGCATGTTTAACCGATTTATTGAAAAAGTCCAAAGTAAAGGTTAAGTCATTGAAAATAGAGGTTGAACAATTGAAATCCTCTAAGGATGAGGATGTTGATGATTTATATGTAGAAATGCTAGAAGATGAAAACAAATCTTTGAAGAGTGAAGTTGAGAGACTCAAGAGTGTTCTTGAGAAATTCTCAATAAGCTCAAAGACTCTAGATATGATTTTGAATGCCCAAAGGGCAGTCTACAATAGAGTCGGTATTGGTTACCGACCCAAAGAACCATCATTTGTGTCCTTAATGTCTAGGATTGATGTTAGACAATTTAAGGCTCCTAGGGGTCAAAGGAAAGTGGTCAAGGCCTGGGTGCCTAAGTCTTGCTTAGTAGGTGCTTTAGGTCCCAAAATTTGGGTACCTAAATCTTCTATTTTTTGAATTGTGTAGGTTGTGATTGAGGGGGAGCATGTATCAACTTGGTTCGTTGATAGTGGGTGCTCCAAATACATGACCGGTGATAGATCCTTATTTACTACACTTCAAAGAAAAAGTAGAGGTAATGTTTCCTTTGGCAACAATGATAGTTTTAAGGTCATAGGAATAGGAGACATTCAAATATCCGAATGTCTTAGGATTAAGAATGCCCTTCTAGTCAAGGGGATGACATTTAATCTCCTAATTGTCAGTCAATTATGTGATGCGGGTTACACAATTGATTTCCAATCAAGTCAATGTCTAGTTAGACAACATGACAACTTTGACACGGTACTAGTAGGAACAAGAGTAGATAACATTTACCAAGTTTCTTTTAAAAGTGCTACTAATGCTTTTGCTAAGTGTCTCATGTCAAGAGAAGATGAGTCCACCCTTTGGCACCGGAGACTAGCACACGTGAACATGAAGAATATCCGGAAGTTAGCCAACAAGGGATTAGTTCGTGGCTTACCAAGCTTCAAGTATGAAAAGGACAAACTTTGTGATGCATGTCAAATGGGTAAGCAAACAAAATCGGCACATAAAGGTAAAAGCACTGTAAGTACTTCTACCGCATTGGATTTACTTCACATAGACTTGTTTGATTGTAGCACTATTATATCCTTGAATGGTAGTAGATATTGTTTTGTTATCATTGATGATTTCACTGGATATACATGGACCTATTTTCTAAAATATAAGGGTCAAACCTTAGATGTTTTCATTTTTTTTATAGAAGAGTTGAAAACGAAAAATCATCAACAATTAAAATAATAAGAAGTGATCATGGAGGTGAATTCCAAAGTCAAAGATTTTTAGAGTTTTGTCAAGATAGAGGGTATAGACACGAGTTCCTTACTCCTAGAACACCACAACAAAATGATGTTGTGGAGAGGAAGAACCGGGTCTTACAAGAGGCCGCACGAAGCATGCTCAATGAGTATTCATTACCAGGGCACTTGTGGGCCGAAGCTGTAAACACAGCTTGCTACGTGCAAAACCGAGTCCTCATTCATAGATTCTTAGGAAAGACTCCCCATGAACTGTGGTTTGGAAAACCACCTACAGTTAAACACCTTAGGGTGTTTGGTTGTAAAGTATTTATTCTAAACACCAAGGACCATCTTGGAAAGTTCACAGCAAAAGCTGATGAAGGGATACTGGTCGGGTACTCCCTCGTTAGCAAAGCTTACAGAGTCTACAACAAGAAGTCTAGACTAGTTGAAGAGTCTTCTGATGTTGTTTTTGAAGAAATTCCAAAAGCAAATTATCAACCAGAAGATGTCGATGGAGTTCAATTCGAACTTAGGAAACTAAGTTTGGATGGAAGTCCAAGTGTTGTTGATGGTGGTGATGAGTCTGACGACGGTGAGCCTAGACAACCCATAGATCAGCCGGATCCTGAGGCTGAGCATGTGTCTAGTGAAACCATCCAAGAAGCACCATTAACTCCAAGGCAAACTAGGTTAGCCTCTAGCCACCCCCAAGACCAAATTGTTGGAGACATCCATCATGGGGTTAGGACTAGATCATTCTTCCGGAATGAGGCTAATGAAGTTGCCCTAATTTCCGAAATTGAACCTAGAAAAATTGACGACGCATTAAATGATCCCGATTGGATCATTGTCATGCAAGATGAACTAGGTCAATTCGAAAGAAGTCAAGTTTGGAACTTAGTCCCTAGACCTAAGAAGACCACCATTATTGGAACCAAATGGGTCTTCAAAAATAAATTGAACAATAAGGGAGAAATCATAAGAAACAAAGCACGCTTAGTAGCCAAGGGCTACAGTCAAGTTGAAGGTCTTGATTACGATGAGACCTATGCTCCCGTGGCACGATTAGAATCCATCCGATTGATGCTTGCGTTTGCAGCACATCGTGGTTTCAAGCTATATCAAATGAATGTCAAATTGGCCTTTCTAAATGGTTTAATAAGAGAAGAGGTCTATGCCGAACAACCTCCGGGGTTTGAGAGTACCGAATTCCCAAATCACGTGTTCAAGCTTAAGAAGGCACTCTACGGCCTTAAACAAGCCCCCCGAGCTT
This sequence comes from Boesenbergia rotunda, assembly GCA_024364735.1. Classification (NCBI taxonomy): domain Eukaryota; kingdom Viridiplantae; phylum Streptophyta; class Magnoliopsida; order Zingiberales; family Zingiberaceae; genus Boesenbergia; species Boesenbergia rotunda. The sequence goes on from JAGFNQ010001547.1 coordinate 534,842, forward strand.
GGTATGAGCGGTTGTCGACATTTCTAATTGAAAAAGATTTTGTTAGAGGACAAATAGACCCTACACTATTTCTACGAGAGATGGTGATAATATATTTGTAGCCAAAGTATATGTCGATGACATAATTTGTGGCTCAAACAACAAGGGCTATTTAAATGAATTTATTGGACACATGGAGAGTGAATTTGAGATGAGTCTAGTGGGAGAGTTGACTTTCTTCCTTGGACTCGAAATCAAGCAAACTCGTGATGGAATCCATGTGCACCAATCGAAGTACACTCAAGAGATGCTCCGAAAATTTAACATGAGTGATTCGAAAGAGGTAACCACTCCCATGGCTACGAACACACATTTAGACAATGATGAGAGTGGTAAACCTGTTGACCTATCTCAATACCGGAGCATGATTGGTAGTCTGCTATACCTCACAGCTAGTCGACCTGATATCCTGTTTGCTGTGGGTATGTGCGCTAGGTATCAAGTTTGTGCCAAGGAATCTCATCTAATTGCTGTTAAACGAAATTTGAGATACCTGAAGGGCACAATCGGAGTTGGTCTTTAGTACCCCCGTACCGAATCATTTGACCTAATCGGCTACACCGATTCCGACTATGCTGGATGCAAGTTGGATCGGAAAAGCACAAGTGGGGGTTGTCAATTTTTAGGATCATCATTAGTTAGTTGGTCAAGTCGGAAGCAACATTGTGTTGCTCTCTCCACGACCGAGACAGAATATATCGTCATGGGAGAGAGTGTATCGCAATTGTTGTGGATGATTCATACACTAGAGGACTATGGATTTAGTTACAAGGGTGTGCAAGTGTTGTGTGATAACATAAGCACCATCAACTTAACAAAGAATCCAGTCCATCATTCTAGGACCAAGCATATAGAAGTGCGTCACCACTTCATTAGAGATCATGTTGCTAGAGGAGATATTGTACTCTCACATGTAGAGTCCAAATCAAATATAGCGGACATTTTCACTAAACCATTCCCCGAGAATGAGTTTAGTTTCTTACGAAGGGAGTTGGGAATGTGTCGTGCTACATAGAAATTAAAGAGCATTCAAAACCCTTCATGATCAATTCAGTTGTTGGGAACAATTGGGTAACTTGGGAACATCTCACACAAACTATAAGGTTTACCAAAACGTCTTTGTTTGCTAGAAATGGGGTGAGATGCTAGGATCAACTTAATTTCTCGAAATGTCAATACATCCCTTGAGAAATTAGGTTGACGAGACAATAATCACTAAGTTGACCAAGTATGGGGAAAACCAATGCATAACACATGTGTACTTGGATCCATGATCATACTTGGACATTCCAATCAAGGAAACTTGATTGGAGACTTTTTCTTGATACAAACTTGGTTGGAAATTGATTGAATGTGTGTGATTGAATTTGACTTCACTTGGGTGGAGCAAATTAATTTGTTAGACTTATAAGGACCTTTGATCCTTGTTAAAGGATCAATTATAGTCAAGGGATCATTTCCAAGATTGATAATTTTCATCTGATCTTATTAGAAATCGATAGAAAGTCTGAAACTGAAATTTCAGATCATATCAGAAAAATTCAGGGAGCCTGATCGGTCACCGGACCGATCAGGAGTATGTCTGATCGGTCCAAGGGACCGATCCAGCTATTTCGCGAGAAAATGTCAAAATCCCACTGTGTTAGCCTGGATCGGTCCACAGACCGATCTGGCCCCCCTGTAGTGATCGGTCCACCGACCGATCAGGAGGGTCACAGAATACCTCACGAACCTACTGTTCGCTCCCTGATCAATTGGCAGACCGATCAGGGGCTTGCCTGATCGGTCACTCAACCGATCAGGACCAGGCCAGACCGATCAGGTCGGAGCCTGATCGGTCTGGGCGCTCCCAGATCGAACGGTGATCTGTTCGATCACATTAAATTGCGGTTGGTGGACCGATCCACCAACCTATTAACTTCCTCTAAAGCTTACCTGCCCGAGCCCTAGCGCCGAAACCCCTCATCGCCAAAACCCCTCAGCGCCGAAACTCCTTATCTTCTTCCTCTTGCAAGTGCGATTTTCTCCCTGTGCGTGTGAGTTCTTCTTCCTGCTGTTGGTGTTCTCGGCAACTCCTAGCTGCGAGCTCTTGCTCCTGCATCTCCTTGCGCTGTAATCTTTTCTCAGCGCAAGACCGTGCGAGCTCTGCAGTTTCCCATCTTCTCCAGATTTCTCACATCATGGCACCTAAGTAAGTTCTGTGTTGTTTTTAATCTGTTGATTACTTCATCAATACATAATCATTGGAAGCTAATCATATTGGTTTCTTTGTGTGATGTGTGTGCCATTGCCGTGACCCTGTCTATGCCGTGACCTATCTTATTACTGATCAAATCTTACCCTTGTGATCCTTTGATTTGTGCCATGATTATCAACTTGGTTCATTCAATTTGATCTATCTTATTACTGATTATCTCATTAATTAAACCGTGTCTTGACCAATTTGATCAATGCATTAACCTTATGATCTTTTGATTTGTGACATGATTATCAACTGGTGTCGTGACCTTATGATAACCGTGTTTGTCGCGTTACGGTTTCAATTAATTTTCTCGTTTCAAACAATTATGTAGTAGTAGTTGAACCAAATCGTCTCTCTCTAGGACCCAATATGATGCATGCACTTCTTCGATCTATGAAAAATAGTAGATTGCAGAAAATTTACTACTGACTAAACGAAACAAGGTTCCATGGGTTTCAAGGTCAACAAAACAATTGAAATTAGCAACTAACTTCTACCTAATAGCCTTAACTATTTGGAATTGAAGTCTAAGCTAATCAAATGTAAAGGTCACACAAAGAACACTCATAAACAGGACAATTCAGCAACGATTCATCCAAAACTCCTAGCTAGAAAGCAATCGATTCCATCATTAAGCAAATGTGTGATTTGAGCAATTTCAACAAGCATCTTGCATTCAAGTAGTAAGAGTTGAAGACATGGGAAATTCCTACCAGAACAAGCTATAAAACTAGAAAACCAATCTGGGAACTTTGATATTAAGCTGGAAATTAAAGTTCTAAGCGGGAAAATAATAGAAATTCGGAAATAAGTGAAAGGGAGTTGCAGATTTTGTTCTACAACAGGTAAACTAGACAAAACAATGAAAGGAAGGCTGAAATTGGTGGCTCGGTGGAAGAAACTCTGCTCCTATGAAGCCGATTGCGTCTAAGCCGGAGTAGAGGAGGGAATGGGCTGTGAAGTCGAAGAAGAGGGCCTATCCAAGCTGTTAATCTCCTGAGAAACCGATCGAATAGTAGCTTCCTTCCTCCATCGCCCCTCCCTGCGTTTCTGCCTCAATCCGATCGAGAGATCCCCTTCTTTGGCTGCCCTAACCCCCTTTTCTACTTCTCCTTTCCACCCTTGATTTCCTCTGATGAGTGGCTGAGATCACTTGCAAGGAAACTCCATCAATTGTCGTTACCAGATTCAAGTGGAGGGTTGTGATGACCCGCGCATCCGATTGCATCTGGACAGCTACTGATTGGACTGAATGGCTCTGGATCGGTCTGGATGCTCCCTGATAGGTCTGGGGACCGATCAGGAACCTCCCTGATTGGTCTGGTGACTAATCAGGATTTGATCAGTAGCTAAAATTCTGAGTTCTTTTGTGCCATCTCCTTCTGATCGGTCACTGGACCGATCAGGCCTTCCCTGATCGGTCTGGGGACCGATCAGGAACCTCCCTGATTGGTCTGGTGACCAATCAGAGCTCCCTTGATTGGTCTGGTGACCAATCAGGGCTCCAACAGAATGAAATTTGAGTTTGATGTCGTTCTTTATGGATCCATCTTTGCCCCAGATATGCCCTTTTGATCCGATGATGCACAAGCTATCCAAAAATTCAATAGAATGAAATATGAGTGTGAAAATGTAGAAAAATTAATTAACCAATGAAAATACATCTTATTAATAATTATGCATCATTTCATAAATAAATACACCCCAGAGCCCCAAATTTCCCCACTAACGACACAAAATTTATCCATCAAATTGCTAATTATCACTCCCCCACACCTACTCTTTGCACTTCTCGAGCAAAAAGAAAACCAAGTTTATTGACTCAAGCAAGTTTACCTAGCATGGAGGAAATCACATAGTGGTAATTATTCAAGATCATCAAGCCTTTTGGAACCAAGTCCACATCAATTACAATCTCACACTAGCCAATTGGTAGTGGTGAATTCATCTAAGTCAATAGATCAAGCATGAAACTCTCATAGGACTAGCCCTAACTCTCAAAACTCAATAAATAGTGGAGTTCCACTCATGAATCATCATGCCTCTTCACTATCATAAGCTTGCTCACCCCCTGATTTTCATCAAAAGAATGCATTTGTCACACACAATGAATAGAGCTTATTAATAGAGTAGATGAAATAAACACGAAGAGAATTTCTGCTACTAAGTGAAGAATTTAGTCGGGTAAAGCAAAAGGAAACATTAGATGATAGAACTTGATGAATTAGTGAGCTTGCATGTGAACTCATCTTATTACCCCATTAAAGCCAATGCTTCTGATTGGATTCAGTGTATCTGATCGGACTGATGAGATTACTAAATTTTTTTTTCAAACTATAGCAGCTCCAACAAGTTGCTGAAAGATTTTTTCAGCACTCTGTTCTTTTCTGTTTCCTCAACTTTGAATGCCTCCATTTCCAATTTCTTCATCCATTACTAATTCAATAGCCTCAAGGAAGGTTGGGGTATTGATGATCTAAAAGAAGGATGACTAATTCTCTGATTTGGCACGGAATTGGCTCGAAATTAGCTTGCAACCTCTGTAATATTCAAATTCGGGAGACTTTGCCTTACTTCAAGCTTCAACACTTCAGTTTCGCTCCAAGATTGACTCCAAGAATCTGAACTGCACTTATTCCATTTTTTTCTTTCTTTTTTTTTCTGCTTTGTTCTATTTTTTTTCTTCTATTTTTTTCTATTTTTTTTCGAATGCAAATGATGATACTGCGTAGTTCTTGGAGTCTACCTTGCCTTCAGCTTTGAAGCTTTCAAAAATCACATCCAAGAGAACCTTGCGCCATCTCATATCATGTAGAGTTGGAATTCAAACTTCACAACTCTATTCTTTTAGTTGTTCACTACCTTCATGTCAACATTGAACTCATTTCCTCCAAGGCCGATTCCTTTTCCCCCACACCTATGACTTTGTCCATCTCAAGCAACTAATTCATCAAGTCCTTCACCCACTTTAGAGGAAACGAATAGAGCAAAAATAGCAAATGAGGAGGATGATTGTGCAAATGAAAAGAAGACTAGCAAAGATCATGATGAATAGCTCTACCATTCCATGTATCATATGCCTCTATGATTCTAAAAAGGAAATGAGCAAGTTCTAAAGTTCCAAAGCATGAATGTTCATCACACATAAAATTATCTATGGTAAGCAACAAGTGGTCCTCTCTAGGAATAATATCAATCATGCTCAATCCAATATTAGAATCTTCCACCAACCAATAACTATATGCAAGTTGAGAACTAACTAAGGCATGATATCTATGACTCAATGATCTAAATAATTTTTCTCACTTCATGATTCATCCAGTGCATAGGAAAACTTAAGAGAAGTGTTACTTACACTATTAAAGCAAATTGTGAAAAAAATCAAAATGTATGTACAAAAAGGATAAAGCAAAGAACGGACTCCCCTCTAAGTCAGGTAGATTGCCTGGTACAAGTCCATACTCCCCATTCTTGTTCCCTCCATTCCCTCATGATAATGCTTCAATTGATGTCCATTCACCTTGAAGGTAGTGACCGTCATATCCTGTATCTCAATAGCACCGAAGGGAAACACATTAGTAACAACGAAATGACCCTCCCACCTAGACTTCAACTTACCTGGATGCCACTTTAGTCTAGACCTGAACAAAAGCATCTTTTCTCCCACATGAAACTCTTTTCTCAAAATGTTTTTATCGTGGAAAGCCTTGGTCTTTTCTTTATAAATGCATGAACTCTCGTAGGCTTCCAATCTTAGCTCCTCGAGCTCTTGTAGGTGCAGCTTCCTTTCTTTCCTAGATTTTTCTAAGTCCATGTTGCAAGCTTTAACTGCCCAATAAGCCTTGTGTTCCACCTCCACTGGTAAATGGCAAGCCTTACCATAAACAATCCTGTAGGGAGACATCCCGATGGGTGTCTTGTATGTAGGCAGTCCGGTAGGCCCATAACGCTTCATCAAGTCTCTTGCTCCAGTCCTTCCGGTCTAACCTTACAGTTTTCTCCAAGATAAGCTTAATCTCCCTATTTGATATTTCTGCTTGTCCATTTGTTTGAGGATGATACAGGGTGGACACTTTATGGATCACCCCATACTTGCTCAGAAGCGCTTTCATGTGCCTGTTGCAAAAGTGAGACCCTTGATCACTGATGATCGCCCTGGGTACCCTAAACCTACAAAATAGGTGAGTCCTAACAAAATCCATAACAACAGATGAATCATTAGTTCTAGTGGGGATTGCCTCCACCCATTTAGACACATAATCCACAACCAACAAGATATAAATAAATCCATATGAAACAGGAAAAGGACCCATGAAATCAATACCCCACACGTCAAAAATCTCGCAAAATATCATGGGTTGTTGAGGCATTTCATTCCTACGTCCTAAGTTCCCAACTCGCTGGCAGCGCTCACAAGACTTATGGAAGTGGTAAGAATTTCTAAACAAGGTAGACCAATACAACCCTGCATCCATAACCTTTCTAGCAGTACGTTGAGGACCAAAATGACCCCCGCATGCAAGTGTATGACAAAATGAAAGTACTGACTGGAACTCACAATCAGGGATACATCTCCTAACTACCTGGTCGCTGTAAAATTTCCAAAGGTAAGGGTCATCCCACACGTAATACTTAGAATCGCTAGCTAATTTATCACGTTGAGCTCTAGAAAGATGTGTAGGAAAGACACGGGCAACCAAATAGTTGACGATATCGGCATACCATGACATACTACCTTGCAGCTGCAGAAGATGCTCATGTGGGAATACATCTGCAATGGGTGTAGGATCTGTCGCCCCCTCAATCCTGCTCAGGTGGTCAGCTACTAGGTTCTCTTTACCGCTTCTATCACGTATCTCCACGTCGAATTCTTGAAGCAAAAGCACCCATCGAATCAATCTTGGTTTCGAATCCGGCTTCTTTAAGAGATACCTAATAGCTGCATGGTTAGAAAAAATAATCACATGTGAGCACAATAGATATGAACGAAACTTATCCAAAGCAAAAACAATGGCTAAAAGCTCCTTTTTAGTTGTGGTATAATTGGCTTGAGCAGAATCCAGTGTCCGGGACGCATAACAAATGACATGCGGCGCTCCATCCACCCTCTGGCCAAGCACTGCTCCCACGACATGATCTGATGCATCACACATCAGCTCGAATGGTAAACTCCAGTCTGGGGGCTTAATGATAGGGGTCGATGTGAGAGCCGCCTTCAAGTGATCAAAGGCGTCCCTACACTGCTGATCAAAATGAAACTCCACATCCTTCTGTAGCAAGGTCGAAAGAGGAAGGGCTATCCTGCTGAAATCACTAATGAATCGCCTGTAGAAACCTGCGTGGCCAAGAAAAGAGCGAACGCCCCGCATGCATGCGGGATAAGGCAGAGATGTAATACAATCAATTTTTGCAAGATCTACTTCGATACCCTTCCGAGAGACTGTGACCTAAAACTATGCCATGCTCAACCATGAAATGACATTTTTCATAATTAAGTATAAGGTCAGTCTCTATGCAACGATGCAAAACTCTAGATAAACTATCCAAACATGCATCAAAAGAGGATCCATATACAGTAAAGTCATCCATAAATACCTCCATGCAATGCTCTAAAAGATCTGAAAAAATGCTTACCATGCATCGTTGGAAGGTACCTGGGGCATTGCATAATCTGAATGACATCCTCCTGTATGCAAAAGTCCCAAATGGGCAGGTGAAAGTCGTCTTATCTTGATCCTTTGGAGCAATATGAATCTGAAAGTATCAAGTAAAACCGTCCAAGAAGCAATAGTGTGATCTACCAGCAAGCCTCTCCAACATCTGGTCGATGAATGGTAAGGGGTAGTGATCCTTCCTCGTAGCTTGATTCAGCTTCCGGTATTCTATGCATACTCTCCATGAACTCTGGACTCTAGCAGGAATCAAAGCACTCTCCTTGCCCTCCACCACTGTGATACCGGACTTCTTCGGAACCACCTGCACTGGACTCACCCACTGACTGTCGGTGACAGGATATATAATGCCAGCCTGTAGTAGCTTGGTTACCTCCTTCTTGACCACATCTAGAATAAGTGGATTGAGTCTGCGCTGTGGTTGTCTCACTGGCCTTGCACCCTCCTCTAAGAAAATCCGGTTGCATGCAAATGGATGAGCTAATCCCTGGTATGTCTGCAATGGTCCACCCAATAGCCCTCTGACACATCCGTAGAAGATCTAGTAGCCTTTTCTCTTAACCTGGCTCAAGATGCTGAGCAATGATGACTGGCAACTGCTCGTTCTCTCCTAGGTAGGCATACTTCAAGTGCTCAGGTAGGGGCTTCAAAGCAAGCTTTGGGGGTTTCAAGACTGATGGAAGCAATTTTTCAGGACCTGTCTCCAATGTAGACACCTCGGCGTCATCCACCTGGATAGTGTCACAGACTAAAGCTGATCCACCACTATCATCATCATGCTCATCTGAATCCTCTGTGTTGGCTAGATCTGAATCCATGCCATCTGACTCCTCAGAATCTAGCGTGTCCAACACGTTAATGCCCAGTAGCGAATGATCCTCAGCGGGATATCTGATCGCATCAAGGATGGAGAACTGAACCACTGTGTCCCCAAACTCCATGGTGAGTGTCCCTGCATACACATCAATCTTGGTTCTTGCCGTCTTCAGAAATGGGCGTCCCAAAATCAATGGAGCTGAGCTGGAGGTTCGGTCCTTCTCCATATCTAAAATATAAAAATCTGCTGGGAATATCAAATCTTTGACTTTTACCAACACGTCCTCTATGACTCCAGCTGGATGAGCAAAACTGCGGTTGGCCAACTGAATGACCACCCCAGTAGGCTGTAATGGTCCAATGCCTAGAGAGATGAACACTGATTTGGGCATGACATTGATGGAGGCTCCTATGTCTAGCATAGCATCCTCGAACATGCAGTCTCCAATCATGCACGGTACTGTGAAAACCCCTGGGTCTTTGCATTTCTGAGGAATTGGCTGGATCATAGCTGAGACATTCTTTCCCATACTAACCAAGTCTGTCCCTTTTAGCTTCTTCTTGTGAGTGCACAGATCCTTTAGAAACTTCGCATACTTGGGAATGTGTCTGATCACTCTAAGTAATGGAATGTTCACCTCTACTTTGCTAAAAATGTCGATCAGCTCCTGAAGCTCTTGTGTCTTGTCTGAGTCAGCATTCTTCCTTGGGCCAACTGCCCGCTGAGGGAAAGGTAACTGAATGGGTGCCTCTGGTAGTGGAAGTGACTCTGGCTCTACTCCCGTCTGAGATCTCGAAAGATCAACCTCTGGTACTGTAGGAATCTGTGGGGTAGAAGCCTCTTGTGTAACTCGTCCACTCTGGAGTGTGATAGCACTGACATTCCCCCTGGGATTTGGAATAAACTGAGAAGGTAGCTGACTAGACCCTTGAGCTTGTATCTGACTGATGGCGGATGATAATTGTCCAATCTGTCGCTCCATATTCTGCATGGAAGCATCAGTCCTACTCTGATACTGCTGAAGTTGAGTGTTGAATTGCTGAATATTCCTATTGTTTTGTTGCTGAAACTGAGCGCCAAGCTGAGCGCTAAGCTGGGAACTAAGCTGAGTGCTGAGCTAACTGCTGAGCTACTGAAAACTCCTCTCCTGGTGTTGCTGTAACTGAGTGAGGATTGGCTCTAAAGTGAGGGAAATTTCTGACTTTTGTTGTTGAACCGGTGGAACTCGTGGAGGAGATGGAATACCATAAAATCCTGGTGGTCTCTGAACTGCAGGCGGCGCAACAGGAAGTGGTGGCTGATAAGGCTGCTGCTGATGTGATGTGTTCCCATACCTCAGATTAGGATGATCTCTCCAACCTGGATTGTATGTGCTGGACATGGGATCATAAGGCTGCTTGTATCTATAAGACTGAGGTTGGAATGACTGAGGCTTGGACTGAAAAGCATTTGCTGCCGCCACTTGACTTGCAAGATAAGATCCATCATCAACCTGCACCTGGGGGCATAAATCTGTAGGATGAGAGGTACTACTGCAGAGTCCACAAATCCTCATTGCTTGGGCTACTTGGGCTGAGGGCTGCTGAGCAGTCTGAAGGAGAGTCATCTGCCTAAGGAGAGTAGCCAAATCTTGAAAATTAACCTTCACCTCCTGAGCTTCCAAATTCTGTCCTGTGATCTCATGTACTCCTTTAGGCACCAACGGACGGCTCCCAAACTGTTGAGAATTTGCTGCCATAATAGAAATCAACTCTCTAGCTTCCTCAGGTGTCTTGTTCACTAAGGCCCCTCCACTAGCAGCGTCCACCATACTCCTGTCCATGGGAAGAAGTCCATCATAGAAGTATTGAATGAGTAACTGCTCACTAATCTGATGGTGGGGACAGCTAGAACAAAGTTTCTTGAAGCGCTCCCAATACTCATACAGTGTCTCTCTAGAAATCTGCTGGATCCCACAGATACTCTTCCTAATGGCAGTGGTCCTTGAAGCTGGGAAGAATTTCTCCAAGAAAGCTTTCTTCATTTCGGCCCAAGAAGTAATAACTAAAGCATGTGGCAAGGTGTACCACCAATCCTTTGCCCCATCCACAAGTGAAAATGGAAAAACTCTCAGGTTGATGTCTTCTTCAGCAATACCATGTGGCTTCATAGTGGAGCATATGGTGTGAAACTCCTGGAGATGTCTAGTGGGGTCCTCACCGGCTAAGCCATGAAACTTTGGGAGTAGATGAATGAGTCCGGAACGTAGCTCAAAATCAACCTCCAACTCAGGGTACTGGATACACTGAAAAGCCAGCTCTGGTGCTGCAAGCTCCCTCATGGTTCTATTATTCGCCATCTGGAATTTTGACAAAGGGTCACTGCTGGTAGATAGTCTAGAAATCTCTAGCTGAGCTCTCCTCTGTGCGTGGAAGGTCCTTTCTATCTCAGGATCAAAATCAGCTAAGCTGGAGTAGGAAGACCTGGTCATGCACTACACACCAAATGAAGAAAATTCGTGAGATGCAAGAATTAACTAGAAAATTCAGAATTATTGCAAGGCCTAAAAATAAACAAACATCATAAAAGGATCCCCGGCAACGACGCCAAAATTGATAATCGTGTTTGTCGCGTTACGGTTTCAATTAATTTTCTCGTTTCAAACAATTATGTAGTAGTAGTTGAACCGAATCGTCTCTCTCTAGGACCCAATATGATGCATGCACTTCTTCGGTCTATGGAAAATAGTAGATTGCAGAAAATTTACTACTAACTAAACGAAACAGGGTTCCATGGGTTTCGAGGTCAACACAACAATTGAAATTAGCTACTAACTTCTACCTAATAGCCTTAACTATTTGGAATTGAAGTCTAAGCTAATCAAATGTAAAGGTCACACAAAGAACACTCATAAACAGGACAATTCAGCAATGATTCATCCGAAACTCCTAGCTAGAAAGCAATCGATTCCATCATTAAGCAAATGTATGATTTGAGCAATTTCAACAAGCATCTTGCATTCAAGTAGTAAGAGTTGAAGACATGGGAAATTCCTACCAAAACAAGCTATAAAACTAGAAAACCAATCTGGGAATTTTGATATTAAGCTGGAAATTAAAGTTCTAAGCGGGAAAATAATAGAAATTCAGAAATAAGTGAAAGGGAGTTGCAGATTTTGTTCTACAGCAGGTAAACTAGACAAAACAATGAAAGGAAGGCTGAAATTGGTGGCTCGGTGGAAGAAACTCTGCTCCTATGAAGCCGATTGCGTCTAAGCCGGAGTAGAGGAGGGAATGGGCTGTGAAGTCGAAGAAGAGGGCCTGTCCAAGCTGTTATCTCCTGAGAAACCGATCGAACAGTAGCTTCCTTCCTCCATCGCCCCTCCTTGCGTTTCTGCCTTAATCCGATCGAGAGATCCCCTTCTTTGGCTGCCCTAACCCCCTTTTCTACTTCTCCTTTCTACCCTTGATTTCTTCTGATGAGTGGCTGAGATCACTTGCAAGGAAACTCCATCAATCGTCGTTACCAGATTCAAGTGGAGGGTTGTGATGACTCGCGCATCCGATCGCATCTGGACAGCTACTGATCAGACTGAATGGCTCTGGATTGGTCTGGATGCTCCCTGATCGGTCTGGGGACCGATCAGGAACCTCCCTGATTGATCTGGTGACCAATCAGGATTTGATCAGTAGCTAAAATTCTGAGTTCTTTTGTGCCATCTCCTTCTGATCGATCACTGGACCGATCAGGCCTTCCCTGATCGGTCTGGGGACCGATCAGGCCTTCCTTGATCAGTCTGGGGACCAATCAGGCCTTCCTTGATCGGTCTGGGGACCGATCAGGAACCTCCCTGATTGGTTTGGTGACCAATCAGAACTCTCCTGATTGGTCTGGTGACCAATCAGGGCTCCAACAGAATGAAATTTGAGTTTGATGTCGTTCTTTATGGATCCATCTTTGCCCCGGATGTGCCCTTTTGATCCGATGATGCACAAGCTGTCCAAAAATTCAATAGAATGAAATATGAGTGTGAAAATGCAGGAAAATTAATTAACCAATGAAAATACATCCTATTAATAATTATGCATCATTTCATAAACAAATACACCCCAGAGCCCCAAATTTCCCCACTAACGACACAAAATTTATCCATCAAATTGCTAATTATCACCTTACCATGACCTTACCCTACTGATTAAACCAAATTCTGTGTCTTGATCGTGTGACCATTATTTTGATTAACTTGCACTCTTATTCCATCCTTTAGAAAATCCACTAAGGGCAAGGAACCCACTGACGGGTCCTCCAAGGGCAAAGGCCCTTCATCATCTGCCCCTTCTTGAAGGCCTTAACCTTCGTCAAGTTCCTGGTTCCCTAACGCTGCTTGTGAGCAAGCATTCCAGTCCCGCACTTTCAAGTTGCTTTCTTGCTGGTCCATTGATGGACCTTTCCTGTCTGAGCATTGTCCCTCCATTATGGAGGTGATTACCTTCTACAACCTCGGTTTTCTCCTTTCACTTGAGCGGACAATCAATTATGATCTCGTGTCTGAATTCTACAATAACTTGCAACAAGGACCTCAAGGGGGATTTGATTTCACGACCCAAGTCGCCAAGAGGAATCTTGACTTCTCTTACGACATCTTGGCGGAGTATCTGGGCGGTCGTCGATCGCCTAATTTTTATTCCCTCTACCCAGAGCTCCCTGACCCTTTATTGGCTCCATTCGAGGACGTCACCCCCGACTCCATATACGAGCACTTTTTCGGCCACCCTCGACCAGCTGGTCTTGATGAGTTAGGGCCTGACTTTCTGACCTTTGCAGCCCTCCGTCTTTCCCCTACTGATTACATTTTGTTCAAAATAATCACCAACTGCATTTTGCCGATCACCTCAAAACCCTTAACTGAGATCCGACCCTATCACTGTCTGATGCTTTATGGCATGCATCGCCACCTTGACTTTGACATTATGGAGAGCATTTTTCAGTCGATTATTTCCTATCGAGAGCCCAGTCGTCGCACTGTGTATATGCCGTTCGGTCACGTCATCACTGACTGGCTTATGTCAGTAGGTGTACGATGTAACCAAGGGCAGGACAGTGCCCATGGTTAAACAGGATTGCCGACTTGGCAGGCGGGCGTTTTCCAAGTCTGGCATCATCATTAGGGATCAGGATCGGGCTCTTGTATGGAAGGACGGGCGGGGTCTTGGAGAGCTACCCAGGGGCGCACATGTTCAGGCACCGGCAGATGCTGCTGCTCATCAGGAGACGCCCATACCAGCATCTGATTATGACTATGAGCCAGATCCAGACCTGCGCTGGCAGATTTCAGAGCTTGATCGGACCATCCAACATGATCTTCATTTGAGAGAGCTTTGGCGAGAGGAGGTCCGGGCTGGGTTTCAGGCTTTCGACCGCAGACTGCTGGCAGTTGAGTCTGACATCTCGGGGGTCCGCTCCAGGCAGGAGATATGGCATGAGGAGTGACGCAGTTGGGCAGCTGGTCATTCATACCAGCCTTCATCTACTGGAGCTGCGCCCTCTGGCAGTAGTGCCCCGGGGTCCCTCATTGCTGATGACACGACTGATGACCCGATGGAGGACGATGACCCCCCCCGGTCGATGCTTGATTATGGATTTGCTCTGCTTTTGCCTTTGACTTACATTTGACTATTTGTCTGTGTTGAGTGAATGACTTTATGGCTGTATGCCTGTGATTTGACTGTTTTTTAATGCGGTGTTATGCATCTGATGTTATGATTTGCATGTAGGACTTGTTATATTATGCTTAACGCTAGTTCATATGATTGTTCATATGATAGATATCTTCATTGATGCCTTGCTATATTATGCATTGCTATGCTTATTCTTACTCCATGTTCATATGATACATATGATTGTTTTGCTTTATATTTGTCATATGTTTTTCATATAACCCTCAAATTTTTCATACTCTTTGTTGATTTGGAATAACCCCTAGGATTGAGGGGGAGATTTTATTTTTAAACTTAACGACCCCTCTAGACCCTTTTCGGTGTTTGACAAAGGGGGAGAGTGTGGTTGGTTAAGTTTGGAATAATTATGAGTAGGGGGAGGATCCTGATTCCCCTATGAGTGTGAGATTTATAATTATTGATTTCAAATCCCTAAACTTAAAATCGGGTTGTCAAACAACAAAAAGGGGGAGATTGTTGATGCAGTCTGACCCTGATTGTTGTTTTGGTGTTGACACCGATTTTAGTTTAGGTTGATGAGATGATTGGGATTAAGTCCTGGTCATGGACTAGACATACCTAGTGGGACTAGGTTTGATGAAAGCCTGACATGGAGGGTTAGGTCCTAGCTTGAGAAGCTAGGTGGATGAAATCCTAACTTGGAGGGTTAGGTGTGAGAAAGTCCTAGCTTGGAGGGCTAGGTGTGAAAATTCCTAACCTGGAGGGTTAGGTGGGGAAAAGTCCTAGCTTGGAGGGCTAGGTGTGAAAAGTCCTAACCTGGAGGGTTAGGTGTGGAAATGTCCTAGCTTGGAGGGCTAGGTGTGGAAAGTCCTAACCTGGAGGGTTAGGTGTGGAAAAGTCCTAGCTTGGAGGGCTAGGTGTGGAAAGTCCTAACCTGTAGGGTTAGGTGCGGAAAAGTCCTAGCTTGGAGGGCTAGGTGTGAAAATTCCTAACTCGGAGGGTTAGGTGATTGGAAATCCCGGTGAGTGAAGCCGGGTCCTGGTGAGTGAAGCCAGGTTGACTGAAGTCCCGATGAGTGAAGCTGGGCACGGTGTCTTGGTCCGGGGGACTAAGAACGAGTCAGAGAAGGGCCGGAGGCTTGTTCTCGTGACTTAAAGGAGATTTGACCCTGCCTGGATCAGTCTGGTGACCAATCAGGGAAGTTGGCACTGTGTTCCCTCGTGGATCGGTCTGGTGACCGATCCAGCGATGACTGATCGGTCTGGTGACCGATCAGGGAGCACACAGTGGCCTTGTTGGACTACTGATCGACTCCTGATCGGTCTGGTGACCGATCAGGGAGCATACAGTGGGTTTTGGGGACCTTACTGCTTGACTCTTGATCGGTCTGGTGACTGATAACCGTTTTTGTCGTGTTACGGTTTCAAATACAATTTAAGTACCGAATTCCTCTAAACTAATGTAGCATAGAGTAACTCGAGTCGTCTCCCAACGAATGTAGTCAGTGCATGATAATTCTCAGGATCGTATTTTATTTCTTTTGGAATTTGGATGACAACTGGGGTTTGGATTTGAGTTACTAAGACTAATAAACGAAATGAATAGCAAAGCCAGTATGAAATCTAATCCTAATTAATGAAAGACAGTGCGAAATAAGAAGATCTACTCTAATTTAAACCATACTTGCAAGGATTAAAAGCAACATAATGTAAAGCAATTAACAAAACCTAGATTAATCAAACCTAATTTCATCCAAATAAAACATGAACTCAAGGCAATTAAAAGAGACAAGTCAAACAAGAATTAAACCAAACAAAGAGATATGAAATTAAATCTAACTATAGAGGAATTTAGTCGAACAACTTATGAGCAGAATTCAAAATGACATGAGTACGTGCAATTTGAAATGGAAAGATTCGTCAAATACAAGCATTTATCAATTAGACACATATCATTCAACCAATCAACACAAATTCGATGAAGCTGCTGCCGTGAAGAAGATAAACAGAGATGCTGTGGAGAAGTGGATCTGCTATGAAGGAACTGCTGGATCGGATCTGATAAAGGAAAACAACTGCTGTGAAGGAAAAGAACTACTGCCGGTTGCTGGAAAGAAATTGGAATTGAATTTCTATAAAGGAATTCATCTGTTGTCGAAGATGAAACTGCTACTGGAATTGAAATTGCTGAAATGAAATCGGAATAATGGAATGCTGCTGGAATCGAAGTAGGAAGCTGCGAATCAGAATTCTGCTGCGAAGAACATCTGCTGGGAAGAAGTTGAAACTGCTGGAAAGAAAGGATTACTGGAAATGAACAGCTGAACTGGTAAACTGCAGTGAAGAAAGAAAAATCCAATCTAATGAAGAAATAAACTGTGAAAGAAAAGAAAACGCTGAAGAAAAACTGTAAATAATTTTGATCGCCGGCGGTGATGAAGATGGAGGGAAGTCAGCTACGTGTGATGGTGTGTGGCCGATCGATGCCCTAGCTCTGCGGGTTCCTCTTCCTTTTGTTTGTGTCCCTGGCTGCAGCGATTGGGTTTGGCTCAGCCAAATTCAGCAATTGGATCAGTCAGCCAAGCCCTCGAGTTAACCCAGCTCAAATTCATTGGTTCGGTCAGCCAATCCAGCTTCGGTTCAGTCCAGCTCAAGTTCAGCCCAACTTCAATTCAGCTCAGTCTTTGGGTTCGGTCCAGCGCTGGGTTCTGTTCAGCCCAGCCAAACATTTGAGTTAACCCAGCTTTTGGGTTTAGCAATAGGATGGAAGTAATAAACGGCTAAGATCAATCTGACTTCATCCAACGGTCGGATCTCTTTAGATCTGAACCAAACTCCACAGATCTCAATCAATGGTCCTGATCTACCTATCCCCAGCTCGGATTGACAAGATCAGTGGCGGATGGTCCAGATCTTCCTTTTTCTTGAATGGATGGTCTAGAACATCTTGAGCTCGATCCAACGATCAGATCACTTCTGATGTGGCTGAAATTTTCAGATCTTGATCTCTGGTCATGATTGATTCTTATCTTGAACTCGGATCGACCAAAAATTGACCTATGGCTCAGATCTAGCCGTTCTCTGGAATGGACGGCTCCTAATAATCCGATGCTTGATCCCTTTGATCCGGATCCAATGCTGACTCAAGTCTGACCCAATTTGATCTAGGTCCATGATCAATTTAAGCCTACAAAATGATATTCAAATTTAGTGCCAAAAATATCCCAAATATACAAAGATTAGAATTAAAAGCCAAAATGAAGGGAATACATGAAACCTAATAAAATTGCAAACTTAAGCATATAAAATGTGGATCAAACATGGATTTTAGAGCTGAAAATAATCAACAAAATGATGGTTATCAGTGACCGATTAGAGATACTGTTTGGATAATTCTAGTGAACGATCAAACGTCGCAGACTTCTCACTATAACCGATCAGGTTGGAGCCTGATCGATCGGAGGGTGGCCTGATCGGTCACCAGTCCGATCAGGCCACACCTTGATCGGTCTTGGGACCGATCAGGAGATTTGGACTGTGAAGCTGGGAAATCACCCTGCAAAGGGGTGGATCGGTCTGGTGACCGATCTACGACTTGGGAATGTCTGGTGATCGATCCCGGAGAAGTCGCGATTTCTGATTACGCGTTGGGGACCGATCAGGTTGGAGCCTGATCGGTCTGAACCCATCCTGATCGGTCTGGTGACCGATCAGGAGTCCCTCTGATCGGTCCGGTGACCAATCACTTTAATTCAAATGCACTGTCAGAAGCTCTGATCGCGTCTGATCGCACTCTGATTCCTACTGATACACTACTGATACTTGTTCTGAGCCCTCTGATGTTTGATCTTCTGTTGATTTGCTGCCCTAATGAGCTGCTAAGTGTGCAGGTGACTCAGGGACCATCCATGGAGAGTCAAACTGGGTGTTTCGCTATAGCAGGTTTGTCCGTTTGCTTTCGCAGGTTGTAACGTTCTCTGGCGCGAGCTGCAACGGCTGAGGAGCTGATGACCTGGGGCTCGACCGGAGGGGTTTCAGTGAGTCCAAAGGAGGTCAGGGGTAGCTGGCTATTGCAGGTGAGCAGCTGGGAGCTGCTGCAGAGGAGCGTGTGACCTGGCGATGGAAGCTAGTTAAGCTGTGTAGTGGAGAAGGAGCTGTAGACTTCTTACGACATCTCTTGTTCTGCTCGTGCGATTACTGTGATCCATCTCTTGCAACTTCTGTGATCTTGCGACAAACTTGATCCATCTCTTGAGCAAGCAACTGTGAATCTGAAGCAACCTTCTGTTACTTGAGCACTTGGAAGAGAAACAAGGAGCTTGGCGAGTCCATCAGCGAGAAGACACGAAGAAGGGAGTTCTTGCATGAGATCTGTGTTGAGTGGAGCTCGGTGAGGAGTTCGCTTGTGTTCTTGCGGTTTTTAGTGCTCAGTAAGATTCCTTCTTGTGTTTCCTGTACTTAATACTCCATTCATCTTGAAACGCTGTGGAGAGGTTACTCCACCGAGAAGGAGGTTGCATTCTATCCGGATTTTCCGGGGCTTGATCTGCCGACGATCAAGGGATCGCCCACCTTAAGGGCACGCCAAGGAGTAGGGGTAAGTTATCCCCGAACCTTGTAAATCCTCTTTGTTAGCGTTTTGTGAATGTGCTTAGACTAGGGTTTAGTTTTTGCATTACTCTGCTTTGTATTTGCTTCCGCTGTGTGCTACTAACCCTAAGTGCAGAATCTACCTAAGTGAAAGCGATTTTTGGTGTCTGGCTACATTCACCCCCCTCTAGCCATCCAAGTTCCAACATTATCAAGTGCTTTTATATAGACCAACCAATTTCTATGGTGTTTTTGACCATTTGGTAAAATCCAAATATAGAAATCCAAAGAGAATCTTTTATTTGATGTATCATTGAGATTTTTCTCTATTAATACATTTCTTATAGGACCATTTTCCACTAATTGATCCTTCCACTAGGGATCTAAATTCTCCCAATTCTAGGATAAAAAATGTCAAGTGGAATCGATGAACTTGGTTCTTCATTCACTGCATTAATAAGATCATCACCACTTTTAGAATAATTATTTTCAAAATCTAATTCATCACCATTTTCATTGCCTTCAATCTCATTCACACCTTCATCTACATCATTTTCAATGGATTAGCCTTCATTAATTCATTACAATTATTTTCTTTTTTCCTATTATGATGCTCCATAAAATCGTCGAGAGCCAACTCACCGGTGAGTCGAGAAGGAACGGGTAGACTAAGCTACCTCACGGTTACTGACGAGGCTTTCAAGGGGGATCTGAGAAGGAAAATACGAGTTAGGACCACGGTTGAAGGGGTCTCCGACGCAGTCACTCTAACACTCAAATCAGATATCACTCATAACAAAGAAGATATTAAGAGCAAGATTAAGCTTATTGTTGTTACCTTTTACTATAGCGGAACAAACCCTTTTATAGGGACTCATGGAGAAACCCATGTTCCCCACAAATCCGAGATTCCCACCGCCATTACTCCTATATGCGCAACTCCTTATATTATGTATTAAATGAGGAGTGAGGAGTAAAGGGGGGTGTTACTCGTGGGGCAACGCTTCCCTTATTGTGTCATCCACGTTCTTAGCGACTGTTATCCCTTCATCTGATTGAGTGATCATGATGGTGGTGGTTTTGAGTTTTGGAGTGGAATTTCCAGAGGAGGTCTTGGGTTGATAGAAATCCTCTAGAGTTGCTACTAGTCTTTGACTCGGGCTTTTGCCTTGAGTTGAGCATGTTAACCCTATCATTTTTTGTAATCAAGATCTAGTAGCCTCTGTGAAGTTCTCAGCTTCGATAATGAGCTAAGCCCTTCCATAGGGAGTCCTATTCGGGCTCCCGAGTCGGGCCTATATGCCTGTCGTGGCTTCCTCCAAGTTGGGGACCCGACTAGGGAGCTCGAATCAAGCAACCCAAGTCGGGCTTGAGCTGCAGGTGTTGCTTCTGTTAGTGCAATAGACCTAATTTTGATCGGATAGATTATGAGTTTTGATATGTGTGTCAATATAATTTAGTTAGATTTTTATATTAGTTTGATATGTGTTTGAGTCATGCAGGACTTGGTGGAACACACAAATTGAAAAATATCGTCTTGGTGCTCGGGTTCGTGAAGTCGGTAAAGAATGGCGCATCTGAGGGACCGCGGACGAGGAGCAATGGAGTGGAGCTGAGGAAAACAGACTTCAAGGTATACGTGAAGGATGACATCGGGATGAGTCGAGGGCTTGGATGCATCCAAGGGATGAGAGCCAGAGGAAGAGAGCTTCAAAGGGCGACTCCGAAGAGGATGAGTGTGAGTGTGTAACAGGACCAGTCGACTGGTAGGGACACCAGTCAACTGATCCTTCTGTAAGGTTCGAACAGCAAGAGTAGTCAACTGGTCTGAAGGACAGTTAACTGGTCTAAATGGCAGTCAACTGGTCTGTTTGAAAATTAGCCATTTGATTAGCCGTTGGCTGAGCACTAGTCGACTGACCTTGGTAGCAGTCAATTGGTATCGGAGCTGAGCTATTTAGTTAATAACTCTCTCCTCTATTTAAAGTGGTGCTTGAGACTTGAGAAGGGTTAGCTGTGCTCCTTGTAAAAGACCTTCTTGCTCAAGTGCTCAAGTTTCCAAGTCTACTCTCTTCCCAATCCATAGTTCTTATCTTGTAAGGGAAGAGAGACATTGTGAGAGGTTATTCTCCATCGAGAAGAAGAAAGCTCTAGTCAGAAATTACCGGGGACTAATCCACCGAAGGATTAAGGGATCGTCTACCTCAAGGATAAGTCATGGAGTAGGAGTAAACAATTTTCGAAGCACGTAAAAGGTTAAGTGTTAGCATTGCTTCTAATTATTTAGTTTGCATTTTCGCTTGCACACTAATCGTGTAGGAAGAAACAACGAATTGAGTGAGAAATTATTCACCCCCTCTATTCGGTCTGATCATCCTCAAGAAGTGGTATCAAAGCTCAAGCTCACTTTTCAATGGACTAACCACCTAGAAGAGCAATTTCATCAAAATTGTCAGCTCGCACATCCAACCACCCAAATTCGAAGTAGAATTTTCTTGGTAGAAGAAAATGATAGAGATATTCTTCGATACCAATTTTGATATAATATTAATTATGGAAAATAGTTTTGAAGTACCTAGGGTCAAGAGAATAAGTCACTCGAAAAGGTAAGGTGGAGTAAGAAGCAAAAGGATGATCACCTAACAAATTTAAAGGCCCTACATCATCTTGTAGGTGTGCTTCCTCAACAAGAGATAACAAGGATTGGAAGCTACACAATGTCAAAGATTTATCGAATAAGCTAGTAGAGCTTCGTAAAGGCACATCGGAAGCAAAATTGGCAAAGAGGAACCTTCTCCGATCTCAACTCAACAACATCAAACATGACAAAGGAGAGAACATATCTAGTTTACATTCTAGAATTAAGGAAATTTTAAATGGACTAACAAGTGTAGGTGAGCAACTCTCTAACTGAGATATTTTGATGAAAGCCATTAATGCCTTCCCAATAATCACAAATTGGAGCTCAATGGTGGATTCATACTACCTATCCAAAGATATAGAGAAAAGTATTCTAGATGAATTCTTCTCAATCATGAAGCTCCATGAAACTTGGATTGGTGGAGTGGATGGAGATGTCTACATACCGAGAGGAGTAACCCTTATGACAAACAAGGGAAAAGGAAAGAAGAAGAAGGTTTCATCATCTGATTCAGAAGAATCAAGTGCCTCCATGGATAGCGATGAGGAGGCATACATGGTAAGAAAAATGAGAAAAGCTTTTAAACATTTTTCAATTAACAAATCTCATGCTAAGAAAAACTCAAGAAGCTCATGTAGGAGAAGGAAAATAATATGCTATAATTGCCAAGAGGAAGGACACATAAGGAATGATTGTCCCCTTTTGAATAAGAAGAAGAGAAAAAGACGGATGAAAAGAAGAAAATAAAAGAACATGCAAGGCAAGAAAGTTCAAAATTTAAAGGCAACATGGGATGATCCTTCATCATCGGAAGAGGAAAAATACCACGTGTCCCATTTTGCTGTAATGGGAATTGAAGACATTGCCTCTACATCATCCGAAATTGAAGAAGGAAAGAGCTCAAGTGAAGATGTAGGGAGTTCAAGTGAAGGGGGAGGTCAAACGTCAGACTCGGACGTCTCAGTAAGTGAGGTATACAATCTACCCACTACTACTTTAGTTAAAATAATTTCTAACACTAATGATGATTTATTTAAAGCTAGAATGAAAATTAAATGTTTGAAAAATGAGATTTACATGCTTAATGAAAAATTAGAATCCATGACACTTATGGATGGTTTGCATGCTTCTTCTTCTTTTTCTTGTCTAAATGATTAATGTTTAGAAGAGGAAAATAAGGAATTAAGGGAGAAGATGGATAACCTCACTAAAGCCCTTAGGAAGTTTAAAATTGGCTCAAAAATCCTAGATATGATAATTGAGAGCCAAAGGGCAAGTTTCAAGAAAACGGATTTAGGATACAAGGATTCTAGTAATGAAAAGACCTATCATTGTTTACTTGCTAGAGGTCAATAAAACACCAAGACCATAGATAGGAAATGGATCCATAAGGAATATTTGGCCAACCCAATTAGAAAGCATTTCTATTGGGTGCCAAAGTCAAACTTCAAGGGTTAGAAGATTTAGGGATAAGTCAACCATAGGTGTTTAAATTTCAAACTTTTGAAAATTGGTTGACTTAGTACATTAAAGGGAGCACTTAGCCTAAATATATTTATGATCAAATGGACTAAGTAGAGATTTCCTTTATTATATCTAATAATGGCTTGATTTATGGGTTTATTTATGTATATGAGATATTAGGATGATACAAAAATTCACATGTCCTTATGACATTTTAATGAGTTATTAGATGTATCATGTTAATAATAACAAACTAACTATGAGGAAAGCAAATATTTAATTAATGGACATCTTGTCCATAAATCATAGTTGGATATTTAAATATTTTAAAATTAATTTTATGTTTTATTTTTTGATGTATTGATTTGAAAAACATATGGTTTGAAAACTAGGGCTTAAATTTGATACAAAACCTTTAGGGAGCATTTGGTTTGCTTCGTTTCCTATTTTCATTTTATGGAAAATCACATTTTCTCATTTTCTAGAAAATAACTTTATTTCATTCTCTAGTTTTCTAGAAAATGCTATATCTTTTTTTGAAAAACAAGTCTAAAAAATACAAACCAAATATGTTTTCTGGAAACCCACATTTTTTGTGAAAAATGAAAATGAAAAACAAGCGTACTAAACGCAGCCTTAGTGTTTTTCAAGTTTTTGAGTGTTGGACAAAATTCAAAAATAATTTGATTTTTCATGCAAACTTATTTTTTTTCTTATTGAAGAATAGTTCAAGAAATATGTTTGCAAAATTTTATGATTTTTTGAAATTCTTGAAATTTTTTTTTGTATTTCTGAAATTCAGCTCAGAAAGCTAAAATTTGGAATAGCCTTATGCCAATCGACTGATGCAGAGGACTAGTCGACTAATATTTCTGTGAGGATTATTTTGGTAAAGTCAGTCGACTGATATCTGTCTCAGTCGATTGGTATCTCAATTTTCTGATTTCTACTTATTTTCAAAATTTAAAACTTTATTTAGTTTGATGTTATAGGTTGAAATTGATTGGTATAATCTTTTTGATGGTGTCAAAGGGGGAGAATGGAAGGGCTTAAGTTAGAATTTAACTTTATTTCTCTAAATTTGTGCAAAAATTGAAAATCATGAGATAAAGCATAGATTAAGGGGGAGCTTGGATATTTTTAATGTTTTATGTTATACTATGCTTTGTATTTTCAAAATTGCTATTTTGTATCTAACTCAAACATATTGTCACACATCAAAAAGAGAGAGATTGTTGGTGCAATCGACCCAGGTTTGATCGGATAGATCATGGGTTTTGACGTGAGTGTCAATATGATTATGTTAGATTTTCATATTGGTTTGATATGTGTTTGAGTCATGCAGGACTTGGTGGAACACACAAATTGGGAAATCTCATCTTGGTGCTCAGGTCCGTGAAGTCAGTGAAGGATGGCGCATCCGAGGGATCGTCGGACGAGGAGCAACAGAGTGGAGCCGAGGGAAGTAGACTTCAAGGCATACACGAAGGATGGCATCAAGACGAGCCAAGGGCTTGGATGCATCCGAGGGACGAGAGCCAAAGGAAGAGAGCTTCAAAGGGCGACTCTGGAGAGAATGAGTGTGAGTATATAACAGGATCAGTCGACTCGTAGGGACACCAGTCGACTGATCCTTCTGTAAGGTTCAAACAGTAAGAGCAGTCGACTAGTTTGAATGGCAGTCGACTGGTTTGTTCGAAAACTAGTCGTTTGACTAGCCGTTGGCTAAGCACCAATCAACTGGCCTTGGTAGCAGTGGACTGGTGTTGGAATTGAGCTGTTTAGTTAACAACTCTCTCCTCCATTTAAAGGGGAGCTTAAGAATTGAGACGAGTTAGCTGTGCTCCTTGTAAAAGACCTTCTTTCTCAAGTGCTCAAGCTTCCAAGTTTACTTTCTTCCTATCTTGTAAGGGAAGAGAGACATTGTGAGAGGTTCTCCACCGAGAAGGAGAAAGCTCTAGCCGGAGATTGCTGGGAACTAATCCACCGAAGGATTAAGAGATCGTCCACCTCAAGGACACGCTGTAGAGTTGGAGCAAGCAATCTCCGAACCACGTAAAAGGTTAAGTGTTAGCATTGTTTCTAATTGTTTAGTTTGCATTTCCGCTTGCGCACTAATCGTGTAGGAAGAAATAACGAATTGGGTGAAAAGCTATTCACTCCCCTCTAGCCAGTTCGATCATCCTCAACAACTTCCTCTCCGTTGGACATCGTGTAGGGGGCCCGGGTTAGCCTTGTCCTGCTGACAAGGCCTCCTGCCTAGGCTTCTTAATCCTCCCCGACATCATCTTCGTTACCCAAATCTTCAAATGATGGATTTCTCGATTCTTTGACAGCAAATCGATCGATCACCCCTCTTTGATACTCACTAAATTCTTCAACTTTTTCCTTTTTTCCCCACTTATCATGTCCTGATACATATTTTGTAATAGGAGGCATTCCAATTTTCTACAAGAAAAATAAACAAATTAAGCTCTCAAACAACCATTTATTATAGATATTAGACAAACACTTATTTTATAATGTTCATTTTATCTTTAACGCCACTAAACTAATTGTTTTTAAAAAATAATTGAATCAAAGGAGATAATATTAGTTGTCTCATATGAATAATGCTATCTTATTTGCCTGAGGTTTAACTGCCTAAGAGTTTCTTCACAAGCAATGCTTCTAGCATCACCTGCAAATTCCAATCCAAATGTTTCCGTAACAAGTTTCATGGTGAAAGATTTGTTGAGGCAATCTATGGTCTATGTGACCATCTGTTTTGATATTTAGGCAAAGGGTTTAAGTTAGGTTCACCCTTGTATTTGATATGTGTATTTGAGTGTGCAGGTTCTGTAAGATACACATATGACTCAGCTTGATGGTTTTGGGTTTAGTGAAGGATGGTACATTTGAGGGACTGTGGAGAAGGTAGCAACGATGAGCCGAGGGAAGTACACTTTGAGGCATACGCGAAGGATGACATGAGGACAAGCCGCGGGCTTGTATGCATCCAAGGGACGGGAGCCAAAGCGAAAAAGACTTAAAGACAACAGGTTAAGGCTGCAATGAAGAGTCAAGTGAGTCACGAGGGACAGTGGACCCTAACAACATGGACCGAGGTGAAGAAAGCTCCAAAAGACAAGATGTGAAGGATGGAGAGGAATCCGAGGGACGTGAGGTTGATGGAGGAGGTTAGAAGGCTAAGTCTAGGTTAGTCGGGCGAGAACGAGTGCTGAGTGAATGTGTTCGTGGTTGAAACCCTAGGTATAGGGTTTTATCAGTCGATTGGTATGGTATTAGTCGACTGGTTGAGGACACAGAAAGATCAGTCGACTGATCATTCTGTGCAGTCGACTGGTGTCAGCTCAATTCGAACGTTGGGTTGTAATGCTTGAATTCAACAGCTGTCAATCGACTGGTGTTGGCACCAGTCGACTACTAACGGTTGGATCAGCAAACGAGTTGTATTTAAAAGAACTCGGTTTGCTTGAGCAAGGTTGACAAAATTGGACTTGGTTAAAAGCCAATTAGTAGTCTAAGTTCTCAGAAGTCTTGTGCGAGGTTGTGGCGAGGTTTCTCCACCCACAAGAAGCTACGAGCTAGCCGAAGGATATTCGAGGACTCATCCACTGATGGATCGAGATAGTCCACTTTACGACCAACCATGGAGTAGGAGTGTCATCTTCGAATCATGTTACATCAGTTTGTTCCTTTGTGTTAGTTTTAGTTTAATTGTTATTCCTCTTGCACACTAACATCATAGGAAAAAGAAATCGAGCGAATAGTGGGGCAACATTTATTCACCCCCTCTAGATGACCATCCGATCACCTCAACATGTGGTATCGAAGCAGGTCGCTCTCCATCGGTCTAATCATCAAAGAACCATAAGATAGTCGGATCAAACATCCATCCACTGAAATATGAAGGATACTTTTCTTGCTAGAAGAAAATGATGGAGGTATATTTTAAAACCGATTTTGATTTTATGCTAATCATGGAATATGCTTTTAAAGCTCTAATGGACAAGCATGAAAAGAGGCTCCGACTTCAATATTAGACTAAGGAGCAAAGGGAAAATTCGGAAATGGACAAGAAGGTAACAAAAATCATATTAGATCTTATGTCTTCTAATGTGTTGGCGATAATAGGTGATTATAAGAATGCAAGAGACCTTTGGAGAAAGGTAATTGCACTACATGAAAATACCACACAAGTTCAAGAAGTAGAGGAGGAAAAAGAAGTGGAAGCATCATCCATATCCTCAAGTGAAAAAGAACAAGCGCTCAAAAAGATGAGCCTAATTCCCAATGAAGTGGCACAAGAAGATAAAGAAGCATCACCCACTTCCGAGAATGAAGATATAACATTCATGAGTGCGAGCGATCGATCTACTTCATCAAAGGTTGAAGAACAAGTCAACCTTGCTAGCACCTCAATCGAAGTGAAGTCAAAAGATCACATAATTTGCTTTGGATACAATGAGAAGGGACACTACAAGAGTAGGTGTCGATTGAGTAAGAAAAAGAAGTAAACCCTAAGCTCAATTCAATTTCTTTAAAATCTAATTTGAGTTGTAGGGAGAAAAAGGAGAATAAACACATTAGATGCTTCACATATGAGAAGAAAGGTCACTACCACACTAAGTGCCTAAAGAGAGAAGAGATGAAGAAGTTGGAGCACTTAAAGAAATGGGAGAAGAATTTGAAGTAGAAGAGCTCACATCAAGGGGGAGCTACAAGGGTAAGGAAGGCACACCCTAACCTTAAATGTAAATCAAATTCAAATTCTTCCATGCATGCTAGGAATAATGCTCATTATTTATCCATGTATAATTTTGTATCATGATAGTGTTGGGATCTCCCGGCGACATAAACAAAAACCCACAGCGGAAATAAGATCCCTCGAGCGATCCATGCGAAAGAAAACTCGTACAAAACCGATCTATAGCTACTTATCTTATAGATATACCTTTGATGCGTGCCCTTTCGTTTATCCCACTCGTCCAAGGTACGCCGGATCTCTTGCACGTTCAAGCGTCTGTGCCTCTATGCGTATCCACACGAACACAATCTCTCAAATTCGGAGAAGAACTATCTTAGTTGTGCTAGCAACTTGAGGTAGTTCGCAGAGACACCAAGAACCCCAAAATAGGGTTTCGGCCAAAGAGGGAGAAGAGGAGGGAGAGAGGAAGGGAAAAAGACTAATCCACCATCCAAATGATAAGAAACTCTTTTATACTCATCCCATGAATATGAAGAGGTTTTTGTCCCTTTAGCTTCCCTTCATTAAAGCCAATAAAGAGCACATCTTCTCATGTGGCTCGTCAACTTCTCTCCATTCAATGAAGAGAGACTTTTCCTCTTCCTTTATTATTAATTCATTAAACACTTTAATGAATTAATATCACATCCAAATGTGGTTGAGTCTAATCTAAATGAGTCTAACTCAAATTAGATCGCAATTCCATAATCCAATTGGATTCACTTGAGTCTAACTCAATCAATCCAATTCGGATCAAATCTTAGTCAAACTAAGATCAATCAATCTCTGAAGCATCGTGTCCTTAGTGTGTGACCCAATAGGTTCTTATAACGTTGGAAATGTGCCTAAACCGCTTTAGACACATAATCAATGAGCGGCATCTAGCAATGCATCATTGCTACCCAAGTAACAAGAAAAGTCGAGATCCGACTTAACCTCCGTGACTATGACAATGTATGACCTTATCCTTCTATCCTCGATATCTAGATTGACCAATAAGGCATAGACTGTGTCATTCTCGATCAATCTTTGTGTTTCTTGATCCCCAAGTAGACTCACTCAAACAAATGAGCTTAATATCTCATATTGACTCATTTGAGCATGGTCATGCGTTTTAGCAGTCCTACTGGATCAAGGGGCTCATAGATATCACTCCCGTCATATGGGAGGGATAGATCCCATCTACATCACTCACATCCCTCCGCATAATTCATTATATACCCAGTGATCGCCTTTATAGTACACCCTGTTACGGGTGACGTTTGACGATACCAAAGTACATAACTCCTCATGTAGGGAACCGTAGTGACTTCAGGTCTAAGGACTATTCATACTAATAATCACATGAGAAAGTTTATGACACTCATATGATAATCTATGAAACTTTCTCATGGTGGGTCAATTCAGTACACATTCTCTAATGTATATCATGTGTCAACTTGATATCACATATCCATGACTTGTGAGCTCAATTCATCAATTGACCTACATGCTAGTCTCTATGCATTAATATTGTCCTTGAATATTAATACTTGACTAGGAATAGTTTAGTATAGTGTTCTCTACATTATCTCACTATCGATTCAACCAATTGATATGATGTAGATAAGAACCTACTACCCAAGGACATTATTATACTTAGTTATTTGGCACAAGTATAAAGTAAATATAATAACCAAATATGCTTTTATTAATGATAGAATGTAATACAAAAAATCCCTAGTCAATCATCACATAATTGGCTCTAGGGCTCCTACTAACAGATAGAAATAGGGTAAATATAGATCAAAACTCTAGGCAATCCATGCATCATGATAAACTCAAGAACACTAGACCTAAGGACTAAGGTATAAATTTTAAGAAAGGGAGACACATACCTAGAATAGATATGTCTAAGAATGTCTAAAGTAGACATGTTGACTCTAGGGTTAGAATCCTAGAAAGACAAAATCATGTTTTAAAGGTAAAGCTTGATAGATTAGAAAAAAACCCTAGAGAGATTCAATGTTGGATCCAAAGGGTTAGATAAATTGTTGGGGAGTCAAAGACCTAACAATGATAGATCGGGTTTGGGATACCGATCTAGGCCCTCCAATGCTAAAGAAAAAGCATATGCTAGGGTGGCAAATAATAATGGCAAGGGAGAGTCATCCAAGACCAATGAAAAGATATATGCTAGGGTAGTATATAACTATGGTAAGGATGGAAAGTCCAAAAATAACAAGGGAAAGTTATTTAAGGGCAAGAAGAAGACCTTAACTAAGGATAAGGTGTCGAAGGTTAAGAAAGTCACATTTGTAGGCCAAGTATCATCAGAGGTACACCATTATCAAAACTAGGTTCGATCTGGTGCTTCTGACACCAACACCATAGAGTGTGCCAAAGGGTTTGGAGACAGATTTGAGTCTCAATCCTTGGGTTTTGACACATGTGATTTTTTTTCATGCAAGAAATATAACATTGAGGTCATATTACATGAAAATTTGATTGTTGATGTATAGATGTCATATAAACCAATGCTAGGGATGCATTGTGATTTGGTATGGGCAGATACAAAAGCCAAAACTAGAACTTTATGTCAAGGTTCAATTAAACCATTTAGCTAGTTTTAGGTTTTATGTCAATCATGAGATTGGTGATAGATACATTTTTGAATATATTTTTTCCAAGTAGACATGGGTATCACAAACCTCTCTATAAAATTGGAAATTTTTTAAAGATTTATGGAATTTCTTATGCATTTCTGAAATTGAGTTCAAAAATGCTGAAAGGCTGATATCAGGGTATCAGTCGACTCGTGTAGAGGACCAGTCGACTAGTAACATTGCTTTCTAGAGTGAGAAAGCTACTGTAAGATTTTTTTCGATGGGATAAGTCAACTGCAGCAGGGTGTCAGTCGACTAATACATGCTGAAACTGTTTTTTAGTAGTTGAAAAGTGTCCTAATAATGGTAAACAAATGTATACTCTAATGAGGGGTTAATACACACTATTTATGACCATTAGAGGGTAAAGAATCTAATGATTGGGATACTGTTAGAGTTCTTTTTGATGTATGGTAAAGGGAGTGAATTAAGGTTTAATTGAAAAAAATCTTATGCACCTTTGTAAGAAATCCTTGCTCAAGGGGGACCTTAGGTGAAGGGGGAGCCTTGTGATAGGTTTTTAAAACCCCTTGGTAAGTCCAAGTGTAGGGGGAGCCTGGGGATGAGTTCTTAAAAAACCCTTGATAAAAATCCTAACTCAATGAGGGAGTGTAGGTGTAGGGAAAGCCTTGTGATATGTCCAATATATGTTTGCATATACATTGGCGATGTAAGTCCAAGGTGTAGCCTTGACAACATAAGTCCAGTTTTTTAGCATTTGTATTTTGCTATATGTTTTTCCTAACTTAAACGTATTGCCAAATATCAAAAAGGGGGAGATCGTTGAGGCAATCTATGGTCTGTGTGACCATGTGTTTTGATATTTGGGCAAAGGGTTTAAGTTAGATTCACCCTTGTATTTGATATGTGTATTTGAATGTGCAGATTCTACAGGATACACATATGAGTCAGCTTAATGGCTTCAGATCCAGTGAAGGATGGTACATTCGAGGGACCGTGGATCAGGCAACAACAATGAGTCGAGGGAAACGTACTTTGAGACATACGCGAAGGATGACATGAGGACAAGCTGCGGACTTGTATGCATTCGAGGGACGAGAGACAAAGAGAAGAAGGCTTGAAGGTAACAAGTCAAGACTGTAATGTAGAGTCAAGTGAGACACGAGGGATGGACTCAACAACAAGGACCGAGGCCGAAGGAAGCTCTAGAAGGGAAGATGTGAAGGATGGACAGACATCCGAGGGATGTGAGGCTGATGGAGGAGGCTAGAAGGCTAGGTCTAGGTTGGTCGGGCGAGAACGAGTGCTGAGTGAATGTACTCGTGGTTGAAACCTTAGATATTGGGGTTTTACCAGTCGACTGGTATGGGATTAGTTGACTGGTTGAGGATACAAAAAGATCAGTCGACTGATCTTCCTGTGTAGTCGACTAGTGTCGGCTGAATTCGAACGATGGACTGTAACGTTCGAATTCGACAGCTGTCAATCGATTGGTGTTGGCACCAGTCGACTGGTAACAGCTGGATCAGCAAATGAGTTCTATTTAAAAGAACTTGGTTTGCTTGAGCAAGGTTGACGAAATTGGACTTGGTTAAAAGCCAATTAGTAGTCTAAGCTCTCAGAGGTTTTATGCGAGGTTTCTCCACCCACAAGGAGCTACGTGAGCTAGCCGGATGTATTTCGGGGACTCATCCACCGATGGATCGAGATCGTCCACCTTACGGACAACCATGGAGTAGGAGCATCATCTCTGAACCATGTTACATCGGTTTGTAACTTTGTATTAGTTTTAGTTTAATTATTATTCTGCTCGCGCACTAACATCATAGGAAGAAGAAACCAAGCGAATAGAGGGGCAACATCTATTCACCCCCTCTAGATGACCATCCGATCACCCCAACAAGCTTCTGTGTTTTCCCAAAATAAACATCCCAACGCAAAGATATTAATGAGTAGACAATGACAAAAAAAATAAATTGATTTTGTTTCCTATTTTCAAACAATCAATCTGAAATTATCCATTACAATAGTGTACTAGCTTGAAAAGGGCGCGCACGGAGCATCCAAGGGACAAGAAGCCGGGAAGGAAGTCTACTCATGGAGAAGGCTAGAGTTGGATTCAGATGAGTTCAACTTTGGATGGCTAGAGCATCCCCCAAGCAAGCGGGAGCAAAGAATGGTCAATGCTGAAATTGACCATTCGAATGAACAGTGCTCAAAGCGCCTTAGATGAGACATAAAGCTCCTCGGATGAACAGTATCCAAGGCGCTTTAGGTCAGCTAGAGGCGACTCCAATAAGCTAGAGTCATTGGTGAAAAGATAAGTTGCGAAGTCTAGCTCATCATAACCGAGACACCTCAGATTGTCCAAAGCACCCCACATGAACAATAGTTGAGGCGCCTCCGATGAACTCAGCCAGATCAGTCAAACGTTGGCAAATCTGATCCAACTAGAGGCACCCTCAATCAATTGAGGCGTCTTGAGTTGCCACGTCAATAAACGATAATTTTTGACCAGTCGACTATAAATAAAACCTTAAAGTCAGTTATAAAGAACACAAATGTATTTACATTTCTATTCTTGTTCTTCAAAGTCTGTGCTTTCAAAATCTGTAAGAGGCTATTCCGCCTACATGAATGAGATCTTTAGTGTGTTTTTCACATTCTTGGATTAACAACCACTCAAGTTGTACTAAGTAAAAATCTACCTCTTACTTTATGTTTTTTTCATTTACTTTTATTAATTAATTTTTATGTCATTGATAAGTAAGAGAAATTTGTAACTTTTATTACAAGCTATTTATCCCCCTCTAACCCATCCAACAAATACTTCATTCTACACGGTAGATCTACATCGCCTAGTTGTTACAGTCAATTTAGGAACTCAATTAAAACATAGCTCTACATTAATTGATAAGATGGAAACTAAGATTCATGTGCTCGATTAAGCAGAAAATATTACATAATTTTCCATGCACCTCTGTAACTCAACATCCAACTTCCTTACTGTTGGAAGGATTCCATTAGTTACATTACTGAAGTTACAAATTAAGCCAGTGGCTCATAAACTACTGCAGAAAATATATCATATCTATGCAATTTATCTTGAAGATACAATCAAAATAGGATAATAATCCAAAAAGGTTTAAGTTTTTATTATCAACTTGCACCTGTAATTTGCTGCTTATCATCCATTGCATTTTACAGGTGTACAAGTAGAATAAGTATAATAAAATTGTAAGAACAACTAGAATAAGATGGTACAGAAATAGCCAATGAGGCCGTAGCCTAGTGGTTACGATAGAAGCTCTCGATTTTCACCGCATGCAAGTAGATTTCCAAATTTATTCCGGTAGATGTCACAAATTTCCATGTATTCTTTGCTCAGTTTAAGCATCCTTCGGGTCCTCTCTCAAGTCTCGTCTAATGTACAGGTAATTTTTAGTATATCGTAATATTTCAAGTAATTATTGTATTTGTACTCTAAAAAAAAAAATAAAGATGGTACAAAAATTAATTATGTCAATTCTTGAGTAAATTAATGGTAAGGATTAAGAATTCATTTTAAATCAGCGAGAAACTATGATAAAGATCTCAATTGCAAGCGGAATTACCGATAAAGCTAGATAAATCTCATCAAAGAACCCGTTCACGTGCGGCGAAGTCTGGAGAAGAAGATGAACTTAGCTTTGTTCGGTGAAAAAGTCCGGTGAAAGCACCGTCGATGAATTCGTCATTGGGTGAAGAAGAAAACATCGCTCTGTCCAAGGAGACATTGACACAAAAACGAGCAAATAAGGTTGAAGAAATCATAAACAGAGATTTAGCCTTATTAAACTTTTATTAAAAAAAAAATACAGACCCTGCCAAAGGTGGGGTCAGTTCAACGATCCACCTTACCGTTCTTGGACCAGCTCAATTACTGCGGACCAAAGAGATATTTATTTATTTATTTATAATTTATTTTAATAGCTTATTGATATACCATTTAAAATTTTATTTTTAAAATTTAAGAGTTAATTATAATATTAAAAATAACAAAAATTCAAACCGATTTTTTTTGTTTATACGACGTGTGCAGCTTATGATCTTAGCCTATTATATTTCCTTAATGAAATTGTGAGCTTTTTAATGAACAGCACTTCAACCTCTAAACGAACATATTTATGAGTTCACGTTCTAAATTTTGTTAAGTTCGAGTTGTACTCGATAATATTTTCGAACTCGAAATAAGACTCGAACTCAATTTATTAACTTAATGGAAAGCTCAAATATGAAATACCTATGTATGATTGGTAGTTGTCACACTATTAGATTTACATTTCTGTAATTATATTAATGAGCTATTTATCATTCAAACAATATTATTGAAAATAAATTTTAAAATAAAAGATATTAGGGCATCCACAACTATTTAACTCATTTAATATTATAACACCTACCACCTCATCAAAAAGTATGGGACCCACATGCCACACACATATTAACATTAACATTTTCATTCTCTCACATTCGTTTAACATTCAACCCCCATTATTTGTGGGGCCCACATGCCACATACACATTATCTCACATATACATTCTCTTACATACATATTCTCTCACATATTCATTCTATTACCTATATATTTTTTATTTTCAATTTTATTTTCTGATTTAAATGATTATTATTTAAAATAAATAATAATAATATTTTTATCATTATTTAAAATTTAAATTATTATTATAATTTTGAAATGATAGATAACAATATAAAAAAAATATACTTGCATATAATTAAAAGATAGCATATAAATTAACATAAAATAAAATAATAAAATACAAATTCAGGGGTTATTATATTGTGATCAAATATGTTCAACTAAGTCGGCACGAAGTTGGTGATGCACATTACTGTCACGTAGTTGGGAATTTATCCGGAGATAATCATGAAATCCTCGGTTTGAGCCTTGGACAGGTTGTGCTGGTTCGTCACCTTCATCGTTGTACCAATTTGTCACGTGATCCCCCTCATCTTCAACAATCATGTTGTGTAAAATAATACACGCTAACATAATATGTTTTAACTTTTTTCTATACCAATAATGAGCTGGACCTCTGACAATTGCCCATCGAGCTTGAAGCACCCCAAATGCTCATTCAACATCTTTCCTTGCAGCCTCTTGTCTTTCCTTAAACAATCTCCTCTTGGGATCTTCCGGACAAGGAAAAGCCTTCACGAAAGTAGCTCATTCCGGATATATTCCATCTGTTAGATAATACCCCTTCTTGTATTGAATGTCGTTGACTGTGAAATTAATCTCCGGGACATTATCTTGCAAGACGTTATTGAATATGGGAGATTCATATAACACATTAAGATCATTACGTGAACCTGCGACACCAAAGAATGCATGCCATATCCACAAATCTTGAGACGCGACCGCTTCAAGCACGATTGTCGGTGATCCATGCCCTCTTGTAAATTGGCCTTTCCAAGCAACTGGACAATTTTTCCATTCCCAATGCATGCAATCAAGGCTGCCTAACATTCTGGGGAAGCCGTGCCTCTCATCATGCAATTGAAGAAGACGTTGAACATCATCAGCATTTGGTCTTCTCAAGTATTGATCTCCAAATAGTTCAACCACATAAACGCAAAACTTGAAAAGACACTGAATGACGGTTGATTCACCCATGCGTAGATACTCGTCAAGATGGTCGGCTGGGACTCCATAAGCTAATTGGCGAATCACAGCTGTGCATTTTTGTAGTGGTGTCTAGCCTTGTCTACTCGCAGCATCATCCCTTTGCTGAAAAAATGATGAACGACTCTTAATTTCATTCACTATGCGATAAAATAAATCTCTTCGCATGCGAAATCGTCTTCGAAATATTTGATCTGGATACACTAGATTTGTGGAGAAATAATCATTGAAGAGTCTCACATGCCCGGCTTCACGATTTCTTTGACTAAACCTTCTTCTTCGCCGCATCTCGTTATTACTTTGATGTGCTTCAACTATTTCTCGGCTTTGTTAAAGTATCAATGACATTAGCTCATTCCCTGGATCATAACCTTCATCAACATCTTCAACATGGACTTCATTTTCACTTGTCGAGTTGGACGTGGTGCTACTTGAAGATTGAGACATAATTGGAGGAAAAATGAAGAATGAAGAATGAAGAGGAAACGAATTCGTCAGCTACTTGGAGAATGAAAAATTGTAGAGCACAAGGTGTCTATTTATTTGTTCTTGTCAACGGCTATATTCTAACAGCCATATTACAACGGTCATATTCCAACTGCCATATTAGAACAGCTATATTACAACGGCTATATTCTAACTGCCATATTACAACAGCTATATTCCAATTTCCATATTACAACAGCTATGTTCCAATGGCTAGTTTGCAACGGTTATATTAATTGACCAGAAATTATAAATTAAGTTAAGAAAGTAAAATAATAGGAACTTACATTAATTTAAAAGGATAATATTCGAAAATTACATTAATTGAAAAGTACAATAATTAAATAATAATAAATGAAAATTACATATTCCATCTCTTCTTAATCTCTTGACATAAATGTTGATGGATGATAAATTGCTCTTGTTCATTTGCGAGGTATCTTTCGAAAGGATTGCATATTCCTTCAATTGAACTTTAGCTAAGGCAGCCTTTGCTTTCATTTCAGCAGTTTTTGCTTTCATCTCTTCAACTTCGAGTTGTTTTTGTTTCATTCCAACTTTAGTCTTTTTGGTGCTTGTATACTCAGAAAATTTTGCAAATATATTATCCAAATTTGTTGTCATACCTTCAATGTCTGATTTCATTTTGCTTTTTCCTTTTCTTTTTGCTGCCTTCTGACTCATTGGATGAGCTTCTTCTTCATTTAGGTCTACATGCAGACTAGCATCTTGGCTAGATGACATGTTGCTTGCTCCCGACTCTGAGGTTCTCGCCTTCTTTGTGCTAACAATGTGATCAACAGACTGTGGAGTAAACATTGGACGGTCTTTTACTATCCTCCACACATGCTCAAGATTAAATGCAATGCCATTATTTTCTTCACCATATTTTTCATATGCAAATCGTAATATATCCTCATCACTGTGGCCGCTACGATATGCACTATAAACGCTATTGTAATTTGCGTTGAAGTGATATCCCTTTTTTTGTATGGTATTGTGCCAGTGTGATCGTATTATACTTGCATTTTTGTTGGGTGTACCTTGAGGACGATTCTTATTGTAGTAGCTAGCAACACGACCCCAGAAAGCATCCATCTTCTGATCATTGCTGATGATTGGATCGTCGCTGATAGTGACAAATGATATGACCAAAATTTCGTCTTCAGACTTATTCCATGTTGATCGTTTTCTTCTGCCCGTAGCGCTAGAATCCGCCTTCTCTAAATTAACAACTTCAATTGGAGATTCACGGTCGGACACTTGAGTCTCTGGAACAAAAGTCGGAGTAAATGGATCACTTTCCGTCGGAGATGTAAAAGGCATGCCGGTTGTAGATGGATTGGATAGATAATTTTGTGGATATGGTGGATATGGAAAATTAGGTGGATATGAACCATATGGGTTAGTTGGTGGGTATGGATTATATGGATAATTTGGTGGATATGGAAAATATGGATAATTTGGTAGAGTTTGGGAATTTTGAGAAAAAGTATTTTCTAAAAAATTTCTTTAAAAAACCACGATTATTTTCATCCATTTTGGAAGAAAATACTAGAGAGGAGATTTTTAGAAGGAGGGAGGAAGGTGTTTGAAGATTGGAATGAGAGTGATTGGGAGAGAGATGTTTGAAGATTGGAATGAGAGTGATTGGGAGAGAGATGTTTGAAGATTAAAATGAGGGTTGATCAGTATTTATAGATGAAAATTTATTTATTTTTATTAAAATAACTGTTGGTGATCGTTTACTAGCCGTTTATAGCCGTTTGGGTGACCATTGTGTCATTTTTAATCGATTACGGCAACCCCAATCGATTAAAATCATTGTTCCCTATTATTCCACAAGACTCCCCAATCGATTGGGGGCTGTTCAAAACCCACCAATCGATTGGGGAGACCCGTAATCGATTCCTCAATCGATTATGGGACCCCTAATCGATTGGGGGAATTCCCAATCGATTAGGAATGTCATGTCACACGCGAATAAACGCGTTCAAACATCTGAACGTGTTAATCGCGTCAGCACATTAACGCGTAGGCCGCAACACTTTTAACGCGGACAGTGCGTTAATCGAGCGTTATAACGCTCGTTTAACGCACCGTTGCAGGTGCCCTTAATAAGCTGATTTTGACAATACCGTAATAATCCTCATAAACACTTTTTAACTCGCCAAAATTTTGTAAGTTATATCATCCAAATGTTTTTGACGAACCTATTGAGCCATGGGAATTTTCCAAGAATAAACGAAGAAAAAAATGATTGTGTTGAGAGTGGGATTTGAACACATGCCCTTTCAGACCAAAAATTTAATCTGGCGCCTTAGACTAAATCGGCCATCTCAACACAATTTCTTTCTAATAAAACTTTTTGCTAATTATTAATTATCTTAACCAAAATTCCTCCCCCTTCAACTTTTTTTTTAAAAATAGATACATTGTATAAAAAAATATTTTATGAGGTAAAAACCTCAATCCACATATCATAAGTATAGGACATCGAGATACCACACATCTCACTATATCAAGACTCCATATATCAACCCAAACATTAGGCTAGCCCCCACGTTAGCATCCCAATACCACACAAAACAGGTTGCATATCAGCCTTACAACCCAATCAAAACACCACACAAAAACATCCACAACATATGGGCAAAACATCATATAATGAGACGCAAGAAATCTACTCGTAGGCGCCCCAAACATCTCCTATCTATTAGAACACAGCTTGCTCCTTGATGCATACTATCCTGTCGAGAGGTCCACAAAGCGATGTACATGGGAATTTTCGAAAAATAAACGAAGAAAAATAATGATTGTGTTGAGAGTGGGATTTGAACCCACGCCCTTTCGGACCAGAACCTTAATCTGGCACCTTAGACCAACTCGGCCATCTCAACACCATTTCTTTCTAATAAAACATTTTGCTAATTATTAATTATCTTAACCAAAATTCCTCCCCCTTCAACTTTTTTTTTAAAATCGATACATTGTATAAAAAAATATTTTATGATGTAAAAACCTCAATCCACAGATTATAAGTATAGGACATCGAGATACCACACATCTCACTATATCAAAACTCCATATATCAACCCCAAACATTGGGCTCGACCCCACACTAGCATCCCAACACCACACAAAACAGGCTACATATCAGCCTTACAACCCAATCAAAACACCACACAAAAACAGCCACAACACATGGGCAAAACATCATATAATGAGACGCAAGAAATCTGCTCGTAGGCGCCCCAAACAGCTCCTATCCATTAGAAGACAGCTTGCTCCTTGATGCATACTATCTTG
The DNA here is from genome assembly GCA_024364735.1 of Boesenbergia rotunda. NCBI lineage: Eukaryota > Viridiplantae > Streptophyta > Magnoliopsida > Zingiberales > Zingiberaceae > Boesenbergia > Boesenbergia rotunda. The sequence goes on from JAGFNQ010001547.1 coordinate 574,801, forward strand.
CCGAGAGGTCCACAATGTGATGTACATGAGAATTTTCCAAGAATAAATGAAGAAAAAAATGATTGTGTTGAGAGTGAGATTTGAACCCACGCCCTTTGGGACTAGAACCTTAATCTGGCGCGGTAAACCAACTCGACCATCTCAACACAATTTCTTTCTAATAAAACTTTTTGCTAATTATTAATTATCTTAACCAAAATTCCTCCCCCTTCAACTTTTTTTTAAAAATAGATACATTGTTTAAAAAAATATTTTATGAGGTAAAAACCTCAATCCACATATCATAAGTATAGTACATCGAGATACCACACATCTCACTATATCAAGACTCCATATATCAACCCAAACATTAGGCTAGACCCCACGTTAGCATCCCAATACCACACAAAACATGCTGCATATCATCCTTACAACCCAATCAAAACACCACACAAAAACAGCCACAACACATGGGCAAAACATCATATAATGAGACGCAAGAAATCTACTCGTAGGCGCCCCAAACATCTCCTATCTATTAGAACACAGCTTGCTCCTTGATGCATACTATCTTGTCGAGAGGTCCACAAAGCGATGTACATGGGAATTTTCCAAAAATAAACGAAGAAAAATAATGATTGTGTTGAGAGTGGGATTTGAACCCACGCCCTTTCAGACCAGAACCTTAATCTGGCGCCTTAGACCAACTCGGCCTTCTCAACTCCATTTCTTCTAATAAATCATTTTGCTAATTATTAATTATCTTAACCAAAATTCCTCCCCCTTCATTTTTTTTAAAAATAGATACATTGTATAAAAAAATATTTTATGATGTAAAAACCTCAATCCACTGATCATAAGTATAGGACATCGAGATACCACACATCTAACTATATCAAGACTCCATATATCAACCCCAAACATTGCGCTCGACCCCACGCTAGCATCCCAACACCACACAAAATAGGCAGCATATCAGCCTTACAACCCAATCAAAACACCACACAAAAACAGCCACAACACATGGGCAAAACATCATATAATGAGACGCAAGAAATATGCTCGTAGGCGCCCCAAACAGCTCCTATCCATTAGAAGACAGCTTGCTCCTTGATGCATAATATCTTGCCGAGAGGTGCACAATGTGATGTACATGGGAATTTTCCAAGAATAAACGAAGAAAAAAATGATTGTGTTGAGAGTGAGATTTGAACCCACGCCCTTTCGGACTAGAACCTTAATCTGGCGCGGTAAACCAACTTGACCATCTCAACACAATTTCCTTCTAATAAAATTTTTTGCTAATTATTAATTATCTTAACCAAAATTCCTCCCCCTTCAACTTTTTTTTAAAAATAGATACATTGTATAAAAAAATATTTTATGAGGTAAAAACCTCAATCCATATATCATAAGTATAGGACATCGAGATACCACACATCTCACTATATCAAGACTCCATATATCAACCCAAACATTAGGCTAGACCCCACGTTAGCATCCCAACACCACACAAAATAGGCTGCATATCAGCCTTACAACCCAATCAAAACACCACACAAAAACAACCACAACACATGGGCAAAACATCATATAATGAGACGCAAGAAATCTGCTTGTAGGCGCCCCAAACAACTCCTATCCATTAGAACACAGCTTGCTCATTGATGCTTACTATCTTGTCAAGAGGTCCACAAAGCGATGTACATGGGAATTTTCCAAAAATAAACGAAGAAAAACAATGATTGTGTTGAGAGTGGGATTTGAACCCACGCCCTTTCGGACCAGAACCTTAATCTGGCGCCTTAGACCAACTCGGCCATCTCAACACCATTTCTTTCTAATAAAATATTTTGCTAATTATTAATTATCTTAACCAAAATTCCTCCCCCTGCAATTTTTTTTAAAAATAGATACATTGTATAAAAAATATTTTATGAGGTAAAAACCTCAATCCACATATCATAAGTATAGGACATCGAGATACCACACATCTCACTATATCAAGACGCTATATATCAACCCAAACATTGGGCTCGACCCCACGCTAGCATCCCAACACCACACAAAACAGGCTGTATATCAGCCTTACAACCCAATCAAAACAACACACAAAAATAGCCACAACACATGGGCAAAACATCATATAATGAGACGCAAGAAATCTGCTTGTAGGCGCCCCAAACAGCTCCTATCCATTAGAACACAGCTTGCTCCTTGATGCATACTATCTTGCAGAGAGGTCCACAAAGCGATGTACATGGATTTGTATCTTGCGGAATGCTCCATCCACATTTGTAGGTACTCCTTTGCACTTGTTCTGAGATGCCCATATGTAATAGATTGCACTTGAGATACCAAAAAATCTTGCTTTTGCTTTCCGGTTTGCACCTTTGTATCGTTGTCGCGCCACATTGAGTAGTTCCTCCATTGTTTGGAAGTTAAATCTGATCTCAAGCCAATTTTTGACCTTCTCCCATAGAGCATAAGCCAAGGGGCACTTGAAAAATAGATGATCCATGGATTCCTCCTCTTGCCCACATATCGGACATTGCTTATTTGGTTCAAAAACCATTCTATCAGCTGTCCGAATCTTCTTTTGCACAAGTAACCATGATATTGTTGGGACCGGTAGACGAGCTAGAGGGGGGTGATTAGCTTCGATTCGCTTGTAGATGATTTGTCGCGGCGGAAGACTTCAAGCGACCGCTAACACTTGGATTTTACTTGGTATCCGCCCCGGCCGGGTGACTAATCCAAGGATCCACTCTCCTCACACTCTCATGCACTATGAAAGTCTCCTTCTTGAGGTGGAGAAACCTCTTACAAGCTTGTTACAAAGATACAACAAGAACAAAGCACATACAAAGGAAATCTTACAAGATTTACAATAAATGAACTGTCTTTGCTTTCCTTGCTATCTTCAAGCTTGTGATTGCCTCTTGGACCTTGGAAATGCAGCAGCACTAAGCTCCAAGGCTTCCCTTGAAATGGCAATGAAGTTGGAGAAGAAGAGGAGAAGAACTATTTGCCACAAACCTACGCGAAAGCCCTTATACCCGATACCTAAGGTTTCTGAATCGACTAGCCAATCGATTACCACGTAGGATTTAGCCGTTCAACGGCTAGTTTTCGAACCGTAATCGATTAGCCAATCGATTACCAGTTCCCTGAATCGATTACCCAATCGATTCAGAGTTTCTCTGTTCTCTCGCGCAAACCTCCGTGATCGATTACCCCAATCGATCAAGAGACACCTTAATCGATTGACCAATCGATTAAGGGAAGGCTGAATCGATTACCCAATCGATTCAGCCACCTTCTGTCCTCTCGCGTAAACCTCCTTAATCGATCAACTGATCGATTCACCCAATCGATTACCCAATCGATTGAGTCCAACCTAACTTGTTTCCACAAGTCTAGGATCCTCCACCAAATGTCCGGTCAACCCCGTTGACCAACCTGAATTTCTACTGCCTAGCTCCCAGCTCGGACTTAACCTGGTTCCCAACCAGATTCGCCTAACCCTCGAGTTAGGTCTAGTCTCTCGGTAGACTTCCACCTTGCCAGCATGTGATCTCCCCGATCCATCTGGACTTCACCTAGTCCCACTAGGTGTTTTCCGATGCCAGCGTATGATCTCCCCAATCCACCTGGACTTCACCTAGTCCCACTAGGTGTGCCTAGTCCCACTAGGTCTTTTCCCATCAAGCCTCCAGTCAACCTTGACCCACTTGACATCATACGATATTCAAACATCATATGACATTCAAACATCATTATCAAACATCGAAACATACGACCATACCATAAGCTTACCCAGCTTATTAGACATAAGCTCACCCGAGCTTAGTCAAACTAGGTCAACCCTGACCTAACCAAGATTGCACCAACAGATATAAACCGATGCTTTGGCATAATTTTGGACCTCCATAGAGTTGCCACCCAAGGGGGGCTCATGGTGGCATGCCTAAAGAATACATAAGCATTACCAACTCTTTTCTTTTTCATTGCAAACCACTCAATTAACTTCATATTTGCCTCACTTATCCATTTACGCCTCCCTTGATTTGATCCCTGATTTCAACCAATCATTTCGTCAACAGAGAATCTGAAGGTTTTGTCTCCTAACACCAAAAATCAGCCCCCTTGATGTAATGGTGATGTACCCACTTAATCCATAAGGAGTCTGCTCTTGATTGGATTTCCCATAACACTTTGGCAAACAATGCCTCATTCCATGCACATAAATCTCTAAGTCCATATCCACCATTTTCTTTTAGCAAGCAAATAGTGTCCCAAGATATTTGGGGGTACTTAGAACCCCAAACAAACAACCGACATATGGACTTGTTTTGTCAATGATCCCACCGGGAATAGGAAGCATGGAAAGCCAATAACATTCCGCACCTTGAAGGACCGTCTTCACTAACTCTAATCTTCCTGCATATGATAAGGTGTGCTTGGGCCAAGCATTTACTTTCTTGGCAATAGTATCTAGGAGTGACCCATAATTTGCTATACACAACTTTCCCGCCGCCAATGGGATGCCCAAGTACCGAAATGGAAAGCCACCTTCTTGGAAAACCAAAATTTGAAGCAACCGAGCCTTCGTGCTTTCACTTACCCCGACCATATATACTTGTGACTTTAAGGGGTTCACTTTCAACCCAACTTCCTCCCCAGAACGCTCCAAACAATCCCTTAATAGTCCCATAGAGGTATCATCCGCTCTTGCAAAAATAATCAAGTCATCGCATACACAAGATGTGTGAGGCCTATTTCTTTGCATCTTGAGTGGAAATGAAAGGATGACAATGATGATATGACCTTCAACCTTCTTGATAGCACCTCCAAACATAATCCGAAAAGGAGGGGAGACAATGGGTCACCTTGTCTAAGCCCCCTTCGTCCACTAAAGAAAATTTAGGGATATCGAATAGGAAACCATAGTGACACATTCCTTTATCCAATTTGAGTATCGTTGGGGAAAACCAAAATCAACGAGTGCATTTAATAAGAAATTCCGATGCACCATATCAAAAGCTTTTTGTAGATCCGCCTTATTCATGCATCTTGGAGAGATCCTCTTTCTAGCATACCTCCTTAATAAATCTTGGATTAGGAAGATGTTGTCCCTAATGTTCCTCCCTTACACAAAAGCCGCTTGTGCCGGATCAATAGATAACCCATCACCTTCGAAAGCCTACCTACAAGAATCTTTGAGATTACCTTGTAGAAAACATTACAACAAGAGATAGGCCGATTGTCCTTTACACCCTCTGCATGGTCCCCTTTTGACACAAGGAAAATCAAAGAATGATTCCATTGCTTCAATAATTTGCCTGTGTTAAAGAATTCCTGCACCGCTGTAGAAAAATCTGCACCTACTATATCCCATGAAGAGGTGAAAAATTTCGCTCCATAGCTATCCGAACCTGATGCCTTCTCACTACTAATGTTATATAAGGCCACCTTTATCTCCTCAACCTCCACCAGTTTCTCAAGGTCAACTTTCTGCCCATTTGTAAGCATCCTTCCACCAATTGTGCCACTGACCAAAACTGAGCAAGGCTCCAATTGCCCAAGAATGCCATGAAAGTAGTCCACAAATTCCTCCACAACTTCCCCCACACTTGTAGTTCTTTCCCCATTCCTTTTGGTGAGCATAATAATAGCATTGCGCTTGTTGTTCCTCTTGATAACATCATGGAAGAATTTTGTACACTTGTCTGCACTTCTTATGTAGGTGTTCTTTGCTCTTTATTGATAAAATAGCTTTTCCGCCTCCGATAAGAGAATAGCACACTTTTGGATCACACTATAGTCTTCGGGCATGAGTCCACCCATTAGTACTCCCCTTTGCACTTCCTCTAAATCCGCATTTGCCCCCCTTGCCTTCTCCGAAATGTGACCAAAGTGGTTTTTATTCAACTTCCTCAATTCACCTTTCAATCGATACAACTTGGTCTTGAGTTTATGTTGCGCATTACCTATAACCGGGGCTGCCCAAGTGTCTTCCACAACTCTTCTATAGTCTTCATGTAAAGCCCACATATTAAGGAATTTGAAAGACCTTTTTGGTGGCCGATCCATGGGTAGGATATGGGCTATGATACATAAATGATCGGAGAGACATCCGGGAGCCAAAATTCCACATATACATTAAAGTCCTCCAATAGCCACTTGGGATTTACCATCACCCTATCCAATTTGAAGAGACATCCCCTTTGGTCCATGTAAGTCAGCAACCAATGGATCTAAGATCAACCAATCCACACAATTGAGTGAATCTTTGGCAATCCCTCATCTCATAGTTTTTCACTGGGTTACCTCTATGTTGGTCTTGAATTGATAAAATTGTGTTGAAATCTCTCATAATCATCCATGGTCCTGAAATGGCTCCCCCCAAATCCGAGAGATTGTCCCATAGTGGTCTTCTAGTCGTAACCAAGTTAAGTTCATATATAAGGTGACTATGAAACTCTGTACAGAAATTCGACATCGAACATTGCAGTGCATATATTGCTCAGATGTGATAACGACGTCCACATCAACCTACTGCAAATCCAACAAGAGCAAGATCCGACCATGATTAGAAAGACCAAAATTATGTGCATAACTCATACCTTGGAATCTTCTTTACATGATTGGCTCAATAAGATCTTCATTAAGCTTTGTCTCCAATAATGCTAGAACTTGTATGTCTTTGCCCCTTAGGAGGTGTTGGACACCTGATAAACCCGAACTAGGTGTCACGAATGTAGGTCTCAAATTTAGATATTTGTAAAGCTGGAAACCCTTTTTGCTAACAAAGAATAAAATGTAGTAAAGGGGCCACAGGTCGTATTTTTTCTAGGGCTAGTTAAGGTTGTTTGAATTAAGCTTGAATTTATTTGTCATTGATATTTTTGGGTTTCAAATAAAATCTGGGTTTGGTTTGCAATTCAGAAATGAAAACACAAGGAAAAGACAGGAACGACAACTAAACGAACTTAAACAAGGTAACTTCAACTGATGCACTAAACTAATGGAAAAATTAATTAACCAAGGCAACTTAGCCGAATTTTGGAATCAAAACTGAACTCAAACACAAGTGTACATTACAAACTATATTGAACTCAAGGAGTTAACACTCAAGGCCACAACTTAACTTGATTCAAATGTAACAATGAAAACTTGATACGCAATGTGAAACAACCTAGAAATGAACTAATCACATCACTTGGAAGACAAGGCTATTAATGAAGTGCTATGCATGAATGAAGAAAGAAATTCAGAAATGAATGCAGCAGTATAAAAATGAGCTGAATACAGAATTGAAATGCATGAATTCAAACACTAAACTTGATACCAAGAAAAGGAAACCCTTGTGCCGAAAGCTGAATCTAAATGCAGTTTTGAATCGCAACTTGGTACAAGAAGAGCAGCACTACAACTAATGTGAAACAACTAATGTTAAGCAATTGAATATGAAGCAAACAATTCGAATTCAAAATTCAGAGACAATTCATTACAGAAATGAAATGCAGAACTTAATAAATCGAGTGCATGAATACAGTATCAAATCAAGGCAAAAACAAACAAATCAAACTCAGATTGAGAAGGTAAGCTAACAGTGGACTGATACGCAAGATTGAACGAAGCAATGCTTCTGTGCAGTACACAGAAACATTTCAAATGCAGAACAAACACTCAAGGCAAACTAAATTCAAGTGCACCATCTGATGTTCAGACAAGATATAGAAAATCTAAGGTTCACTTGGCACAATCCTCATCAGCTGATAACCGAAACTTGCAGACTGAAACTGAAATATTGCAGAAATCAATGGAGACGCAGAATTAAACTGATTTCGGAGCAAAACTGGAATTAAATGCAAATGTTCACTAAACAAACAACTTAGCTAATAACAGTGTAGAAATGGAAAGCTAATTACGGCAGAAACAAATCAGAAACCTGAATTCAACTGAATCAAATTCCAGAAACTAAAGTTAATTGCAGAATTTGAAACTGATAATGGCAGAAACAAGCAAATTCAGTAATGATCCTAATACAAAGTAAGCTGAAACTAAAACCTATTGTTAACGAACAAGTAACCCAGCTGATTAAGATGCTGAATTGAGAGCTGACAAATGCGAAAGCAATTCAAGAAAATGAAATCTCTGATACAAAGTTCAGAAATAGTAAAGGCAATGCAGAAAACAGGGCTGATACGCAGTGACCACTTGATACGCAAGCAACAAATAGAAAATAAACTGAAATTGAATACAATTGATCACTGAACAAGATACCTAGCTAATTTACTTGCAGAATTTAACCCTAATTAAGAAAGAAACAATTTAGAAATGAAATTGGAATAGATGATACGAGTGCAGAAACAGAATTGGTTTGCAGAATTGAGATTACAGCTAAAACAAAAGAGATGCGTTAAAAACTAAGCCTCGATCATTCCCTTGTCTCAAGACCTCCTTGCCGTCACACAAGAGCAAGCCAAGAACCTCTTCAGCTCCGCAGATCAATGGGAAATAACTTCAATTTTGACTCTGCTCACAGACTGCACTCGGCTGGAGAAAACCAATCCGATCTCCTCGATCTCGCGATGTCGAGGTGTGGTGATGATTCGGTGATGATCAAAGAATGCCAGAGGACCCTCCAATAAGCTCCGATGGAAGAAAACGGCACGCGATCGCGATTGAATCGATCAGATCACAGAAATTGACGAAACCCTCAATCAACTCTGCTTCGGTGCAAATCGAGCTTGAATCTCCACGGAAACCTCCTCCCGACGATCCAGATCTTGTTCCAAGGTTGTAATCGAGTCGGCCACGCCTTCAGATGGAAAAAATCGCAAACGAATCGAAGAACTAGTGAAGAAGAACGAAGAACTCAACTACGAACTGGCAAAGACGCGACAGAGAGATCGGAAGTTGTTTGCAGTTTAAGTAGTTAAGCAGTGGACGGCTCAAATTAACCAGCATTCATTCAACGGTTGATCTTCGTCCGATTTGACTCAAACTTCCCAGATCTTGATCAAGGTCAGGATCATCCTCAGGGTAGCTCGGATCTGCCAGATTTGCAACGGATGGTTCAGATCCCCTTGATCTTTGAACGAACGGTCTAGCTTCTCCCTAGCTTGATCCGACGGCTAGATGATTTCTGATTTGGACAAAACCTTCAGATCTTGATCTGATCGCTCGATTAGCCTTAATCCCAGCTCGGATTGATCAGAAGTTCTCAGATGGTCTAGATCTAACCATTCTTGCTTCGGACGGTCCATATTAGTCGACGCTTGATCACTTGATCCAGTCCACTTTTGACTCAACTTTGACCCAACATAACCTAGGTCCATGATCCTTCCAAGCCTACAAAAGTAGGTCAACAATTTAGTGACAAAACAATTCAAATATATCAAAATTTGCAATTAGGTCTAAAATGAATGTAAATCCTAGAACCTAGGGTAAATCCACAATTACGCAGGTAAAATATGGGTCAAACACGGATTTTAGCATCTGAAATGATCAATAAAATGATACTTATCAACTCCCCCACACTTAAGCTTGAGCGTCTCGCGAAAAGTACTAAATATGTATCCACTAGCTTTTCTCAAACATAAGTAGAAGCAATTGAAAAGAAATTACCTAGGGTTGTCAATGTTGGAACTTGGATGGCTAGAGAGGGGGGAGGTGAATATAGCCAGACACCAATCTTTAGCTTTTGAACTCTTTTAAGATTTCTCTGCACTTAGGTTAGCTGCAGTGGAAGCAATACAAGTATAACAGCAGAAATAGAAATGTAGAGAAGGAAAAACAAACCACACAGTCGCTAACTCAAGGATGTACAAGGTTCGGGGATAACTTGCCCGTACTCCTTGGAGTGCCCGTGAGGTGGGCGATCCCTTGATCATCGACAGATCAAGCCCCAGTGAACACCGGATAAGATAGAGCCTCCTTCTCGGTGGAGAAACCTCTCCACAAATCTCACGGATGATTGAACTTGAGTACAAGAGATCACACAAGAAGGAACACTCACAAAGATCTCACAGGAATGCAACAAGATCGCTCAAGCACAAAGCAACAGAGAGCACAACCCCACAGCAAAAACTTCACTTGTTTTCCTGTCTTCCTTGTTGTCGCTCCTCTGCTTCCAGCCTCGTCTTAAGCTTCTGCTCCCATCACCAGGCTCTCCATCAGCATCCACTGAAGCCACAGCTTGACCCCCTGACTCCCTGAGCACTCAGTCCACTGAAGACCCTCTCCAGCTGAGCCTCTGTCAGTTGCCAGCTGCTCTCCAGACGTCGTTGAGACCTAAAACAAGGAAACAACAAAACCTGCTCCAAGGAAAGCCTCCCATTGACTCTCCTCCAATGTTTGAATCATCCCTGTAAAGCCTGCACACTCTAATAGAAGCTTAGCAATGCATATCAAATGAAATCAGCAAGTAGCAGAGAATCGGCAGTGAAAACAGACGCGATCAGAGCTTCTGACAGCGTATTTGAATTAAAATTCTGCTCCTGATTGGTCACCAGACCGATCAGGAAGGACCCTGATCGGTCACCAGACCGATCCAGCAGTCTTCTGCACACTCCTGATTGGTCCCCAGACCAATCAGGCTCCAGCCTGATCGGTCACCAGACCAATCAGGCTCCAGCCTGATCGGTCACCAGACCAATCAGGCTCCAGCCTGATCGGTCACCAGACCGATCAGGCTACTTCCTGACCGATCAGGAGTCATCCTGATCGGTTATAGTGAGAATCTTGCGACAAATGATCGTTCACTAGACCGATCTGAACAGTATCCCTGATCGGTCACCAGACCGATCAGGAGCAGATCAGTAAGGTTCCCAAAACCTACTGGATGCTCCCTGATCGGTCACCGGACCGATCCGGAGCAGAGCAGCAGGTGAACTATATGCTCCCTGATCGGTCACCAGACCGATCCACGAAGGAGCACCGTGCCAACTTCCCTGATCGGTCACCAGACCGATCCAGGCAAGCCCAAATGCACTCTAAGTCACGAAAACAAGCCTCCAGCCCTTCTCTGACTCGTGCCATGCCCAGCTTCACTCACTGGGACTTCAACCTAACCCTCCAAGCTAGGACCTGGCTTCACTCACCAGGGTTTCGGTCACCCGGCTTCACTCACCGGGATCCGGCTTCACTCACCGGGACCCGGCTTCACTCACCAGGATTTCAATCTAGCTTCACTCACTAGGATTTCAATCACCTGGCTTCACTCACCAGGACCCGGCTTCACTCACCGGGATTTCCATCACCTGGCTTCACTCACCAGGACCCGACTTCACTCACCGGGATTTCCATCAACCTAGCCCTCCAGGCTAGGACTTGACCCTCCAAGCCAGGATTTTCTACCTAACCCTCCAGTTGGGACTTTTCACCTAACCCTCCAAGTTAGAACTTTTCACCTAGCCCTCCAAGCTAGGACTTTTCGCCCAACCTTCCGAGTTAGGACTTTTCACCTAGCCCTCAAAGCTAGGACTTTTCACCCAACTCTTCCGAATTAGGACTTTTCAACACCTAGCCCTCCAAGCTAGGGTTTGTCACACCTAACCCTCCAGTTAGGACTTTTCACCACCTAGCCCTCCAAGCTAGGATTTTCCAATCACTCCGTGCCTAATCCCCGATTAGGACTTAATCATAATCATAATCATCAACCTAAACTAAAATCGATGTCAACACCAAAATAACAATCAGGCCAGACTGCATCAACAGTCAATTCTCAAAAATCTAAGCTCTATGGACTAGTATCTTATCCTTAAATCAATAACTTAGCACTTTTCATCCTTCATGATTCATTGAGATGAATTTAACTCTCTAACCTTTCAAGGGAAGTTTTTTGATGGCTCTCTTCCTAAGTTCTAAGTACATGATGAAAATGGAGCTCACTCATACACACATACTTTTTGCACTACCATAAGCTTGCTTGTTATCTACTCTCCACCATTATTCATGATTAGAATCAACATCTACAAAAGTTCATCCAAACAAGTGAAGAACATATGAAATGGTAAAAATGAAGTAAAAACTAAGAAAATAGCAAATTTGATAAAGTGGAAGACTTGGATGTTCAAGGATATTTTCAATGCACTTTGCCCCCTTGTCAGTCCTCATAATGAAATCAAAAGTGTGGTGGAGTAAGTCTTGGATAATACTTTTGATTCGGATGTAAAGAACCCTTTTTATCTCAATGTGCCAATTTGGTTTTTGTGTGCCACTTGTTTTCTTTTTTTTTCTTCTTCTTTCTTTCTTTTTTTTTAAATTCCTCTAGCAAGGTCAGACTTGTAGTGGAGCAAGAAATTGATTCGGATGAAAGAAACTTCACTTGCTTCATGGTGTTAAAATTCCATTTGCGTGCCACTTCCACCTTTGTTTCTCTGTTTTTTTCCAGCTGCTAACTTCCTGATTTTGCTGCAGCTTCTCCTTGTTTATTCATGATGTGATCAGCTTTCCCGAATCCTTATCAGAACCAGTTTCAATCCAATACTGCCATGAGCTTCAAATGGATCACTACTTGCTATTTTTACTCTACATTTAATTTATTTCTGCATTCAATCAGTTTCCTCAGCTCTTCACAGTTTTACAGCTCCAGAATTTGGCTTCAAATGAAACTCCAACAAGCTGATTGATATCAGCTTGTTCTTCAGCCTGATTGCTTTTGCAATTTAGTGTATTTTTCCTCTAATGTCCAGCTCTTCTTCTTTTCCCATAGCTGCAATTTTTTTCCTCTTCCAATCTGTTCTCTTTTTTTTCTCTTTCAGGTCTGATCTGAAAATCCTAGCAGCTCAACCTTGCTGTAAAATGGTGTTATTCTTAATCTTGCAGCAGCCACATTAGTTTCTGATCAGTTCAGCTTCACTTCCATTACTGAACTGCACAGAAAAATTTTCTCTTTTCTTCCTCTGTTTTTGGCACAGATTTGCTGCAATTGTTTCAGATTTTTTTCTGCATTTTCCTGCTTCAATTCATACATTAAAACTTCAATTCAAACTTTAGCAAAGTGTTGCTGATCTTAACTTCCATAATTCCAACTTCCCAATACTTGATCCAAACCATTTGTGATACAACTTCATTGATTTCAGATTTTTTTCTTGGCACAGATTTTTTTTCATTTGTGTGCCACTTGTATTTTTTTCTTCTTTTTTTTCCCACTGAATGAAACTTGGCAAAGAATGGCTTGAATCTCCAAATTAGCAACAGAAATCTGGATGCTCCAATGGTTTCTCCTCCTTAACACTTCTTCTTGTTTATTCTTGATACCAAACTCACTCAATTTGGCATCTTTTGGCCTCCACCTCAAAGAATTTTTTTTCCCTCCTTGAATATGAAATGTATCTTTGACACAAAATGCTTCAAAAACACTAGCCATCTCCCCCACACTTAATCTTTTGTCCGTCTCGGGCAAAGTAGCATCAAGAAACATCCCAAACAAACAAGTCCATAGAAAAGTATGGTTAAGAGTAGGAAATAAGGAAAGAAAAATAGAGTAAACATGATTATTGCCAAAAATTGATATGGAAAGGTAAACAATTTGATTAGCCTTTATAGATGTGATCCAATCATTGAAATATTATTTTAAAAGAACCTAAGCAAGTTCTAGAGTACAATCACATATGTGTGTCACAAAAATAAGGCTAATTCTCACTAGGCAAAATAATTCATCTCAAATCATCAATTAAGAATCTAAAGCCAAGTAGTACTCAAGCATCCAAGATTTCATCCATTAGCTCAAACCTCAAGTTTTAACAACCAAATTTAATTTATTTTCAAGAGATTCTAAAATGACATGAAGACAACCTATAGGGATACATTTATTCCTACTCATTAAGAAAAAATTGCCAAGAGAAAGAACATGGTATTTACAATGTCTCCTATTTATTCTTCTACTCTACTCACGCATTTATTAGCAAAAACTCTTTTTAAAAGAAAATTCTACTTCTAAAGAACATAAAAATGAAACATGCAATGAAAGAAAATGCAAGAAGGAACAAACTCCCCTTCATTTCTGGCGGTCGGAGTATATCAAGAAATAATCTCCATCGTGGTAGTGGAGGAGTATGGGTATTTGAGAGAGTTGCCTTCATTTGATCAATTTTGTGGTGCATTACTCCCCCACACTTAAACTTTACAGAAAAATATTCAGGTGGCCGTGGACGATTAATGTTCAACATCCATTTTAGAGGTGGAGTGTTATGAGTCAAAGCAAAATCAACTCCTCCCTCTTGATGCTTCTTGAAAATCTTTCCAGGAGGTTGGAGACTGTTTAGATGGAGCACCCATTCCAGAAATCTTTGGGACCCTGCAAAACCATATAAAACCTTTCTCATGCGTGTAGGGTAAGATAGAAGTGTAATACCATCAATCTCTACATAAGATGTATCCAAAAATGCATCACATCCAATAAAATCAATTTTTGGTACCTCAGTGAATTTTTCACAAGCAGTTTCTACATAAGGTATATCAAGAAATGTTTCACAGTCAATAAAATCAATCTCGGGTACCTCCATAAGTTTGTCACACTCAATTTCAGCATAAGATATAGCAAGAGATTCATCGCAATAAACAACTTCAATTTCAGGCTCTTCTAAAAATTTTTCACAATTAAAATCTATCAAAGGTATATCAAGAAATGTTCCACAGCCAATAAAATCAATCTCGGGTACCTCCATAAGTTTTTCACACTCAATTTCAGCATAAGATATAGCAAGAGATTCATCGCAATAAACAACTTCAATTTCAGGCCTTTCTAAAAAGTTTTCAAAATCCATATTCACAAAAGATGTATCAAGAAATGCATCATAACAAACAACATCAATTTTAGGTGCCTCTATGGAATTTTCATCATTATTTTTCACAAAAGATGTATCAAGACATGCTTCACATGCAATTCTAGACACCTCTCTAAAATTTTCTAAAGGAAAAGGAGAAATACTTACCTGATCGTGCTCAAGTTCTGGCGGACACTCAACTGGAATAGGTGATCCTTGGGTTCTTGCTCCCATCATGCAAGTCCCTACACTTTTGACTTATCCTCTGAATTTTCTAATGTATCCGTCAATGTTGGTGGTCCCTGGGGCTCTGTACAATCCCCTACACCTGTAGAATCATCTCTCGTGCATGCTTCCTTAGTAATATCTGTAACAACCTTATTAGAAAAATTAGGACTATTAATAGCAATATCACAAAATACAAGATAAGAAGAGTCCTGTAAAGCTTCAGTTTCGAATTCAAGGCTGTCATGTGCTTTTCCATCTATCTCCTCCAATGCCTTCACAACTAGTGCATCCTCAGCTTCCTCTGAAATCAAATCCCCCACCACTATGTCAAATGCAAAATCATCAGCAATTAACTGTGCCTCAACAATCTCATCTGGGATGTCCATACTCATAATAGAGTGATCTCCCCTAGGGTCCTTCATGGCATCGAAAATACTAAACTGGACTACTGTGTCCCCCACTTCCATCGAATGTGTGCCAGCATAAACATCAATCTTTGTTCTGGCAGTCTTCAGAAAAGGCCTCCCAAGGATGAGTGGGGATCTACGTGCAAGATACTCTCCTTCCATGTCTAGAATGTAGAAGTCTGCAGGGAAAATCAACTCCTTCACTTTTACCAAAACATCTTCAATAACTCCTGTCGGGCGGGTCTGGCTTCTGTCTGCTAACTGAATCACAACTCCAGTGGGCTGTAAAGGACCAATGCCCAGCATCTGGAAGACCATCCTGGGAATCACATTAATGGAAGCTCCTAAATTTAGCATGGCATCATAAAAAATAGTCCTCCCTATCTCACATGATACAGTAAAAACTCCAGGGTCTTCACACTTTTGAGGTATGGTATGGATGAGTGATGAAACATTCTTCCCCATGCTGACCAACTCATTTTCCTTAAGCTTCTTCTTGTGAACACACAAATCTTTCAGAAATTTTGCATACTTAGGAATCTGTTTAATCATAGTCAACAAGGGTACATTAATCTCTACCTTACTGAACAACTTCACTAGCTCATTGTACTCCTGAGCTTTCTCCTCTTCCACTTTCTTTTTAGCTTGAGTTTTGCGATGAGGGAAAGGTAAGGGAACAGAAATTTCCTCCTCTTGAACCGAAATAGAAGGGGCTGAATTTTGAGTTGCTGTCCCTCTTGATGGAGCTGCTGTAAAATCTGTTTCGGGGCTGATTTCTCCCTCTTTTCCCACCAAAATCACAGGATTGCTTGATGAAGGAGTTGAGCACGGACTAGGGGTGGAACCAACTGATTTTGAAGTGGTTTCGGGGTTAATCGGTGCTGAAATTGTAGATGCTGCCTTGTTTCCATAAAAATCTGCTCTTGGATTCTTTGGAGATGAAGTAACCTTCCCACTCCTCAAATAAATAGCGCTAACGTTTCCCTTTGGGTTAGGAATAGCTTGAGAAGGTAGTTGGCTTGATCCTTGAGCTTTACTTTGATTTATTTCACTAGTCATTTGTCCAATTTGCCTTTCAATGTTTTGTAAAGCGCCAAAAATATTTCCTTGTTGCATTTGTTAGAATTGGGACTGTTGGTGCTGATAGGAGGGCTGATATTGTTGTTGAAAGGGCTGATAAGTAGGCTGGAATGTTGGTTGAATTTACTGAGAATTATAACCTTGGAAATTCTGATTTTGAAGTGAAAGTGGTTGTGGTGAAGATTGAAATTGATTGGGCTGAAATCCTTGATTTTGTGGCTGAAAACTTTGATTCTAAGGCTGGAAATTTTGCTGCGGTTGTTGGAATTGCTGCTGTGGAAGTTGATATTGCTGTGGATAATTCAGATTCCCTTGGAAACCTTGTTGAATCCCTTGAATGGCTGTTGAAATGTTTGCTGGAATTGCTGATTTGGAGGCTGAAATTGTTGATTTAGCTGCTGTGATTGCGGTTGTTGTGGCTGAACTTGCTGGAAAGTTTGTTGTGGTTGCTGGAATTGTTGTTGTTGTGGGCTTTGTTGGTAAAAAGAATTTCCATACCTCAGATTTGGATGATCCCTCCAACCAGATATAAGTAGAAGAGTATGGGTTATTCCTAGCTTGAAATTGTCCCCTAACCAAAGCTGCTATCGACTCATCTTGTTGGAGATTGGGACATGAATCTGAATTATGTTCTTGGCTAGAGCAAATACCACATACACTCATCACTTGGCTTGATTGTAGAGGTACCGAAGGAGTTGAATTTTGACTTGCATTATTAAGACCCTTTTGCTTAATCGCTGATGTGAGCTCTACCAATGCATTCTTAATCTCCCTTTGTTCATTAGAAGCCACCTGGACTTCATTAACTCCTCTAGTAGATAATGCTCTGCTTCCAAACTGTTGAGAATTTTCTGCCATATTTGAAATAAGCTCCCTAGCTTGATTTGGTGTTTTGTTGACTAAAGCCCCGCCAGCTGTAGCATCTATCATAATTCTATCTATCTGCAATAAACCCTCATAAAAATACTGGATGAGTAACTGCTCGCTAATCTGGTGCTGTGGGCAACTGGAGCAAAGTTTGTTGAATCTCTCCCAGTAGTCATAAAGTGTTTCCCCCTACCACTTGCTAAATGCCACAAATGCTTTTTCTGATGATTGCAGTTCTGGAAGCTGAGAAATATTTTTCTAAGAATGCCTTCTTCATGGAAATCCAACTAGACATGTGCCCAGTAGGTAAGTAGTAAAACCAGTCCTTAGCTGCTCCAGTCAAAGAAAAGGGAAAAGCCCTCAGCTTGATATCTTCTTCTGAAATCCCCTGAGACTTCATAGTGGAGCATACAACATGAAACTCATGCAGGTGTCTATTTGGGTCCTCCCCAGATTGTCCTTGAAATTTGGGTAGCAAGTGGATGAGTCCAGATCTAAGCTCAAAATCACCAGCCAGCTCTGGATAAGCAATACTAGAATACTGAAATGTATCATCTGGTGCTGTCAGTTCTTTCATGGTCTTCTGGTGGTCTGCCATCTCATCAACTGAATAAGCTGAAATAGACTGAGTAGGAATAATGCCAAATCCCTCTGAAATACTGAGCTGGCTCCTCCTAGCTCTGAAAGTCCTCTCAATCTCAGGGTCAAAATTCTCAAGATCACCACCTGTAGACCTGGTCATAAAATCAAAAACAATTCGCAGTAAAAGTATATAGAAAGATGAAACAAATAAAATCAGATCACAAGATATAGCAGTAAGTGCAAAAATGGATCAAGAAAAATATGAAATGAGCACACAAGTAAAAATCAAACAACTCAACTAGTATGTTCCCCGGCAACGGCGCCAAAAATTTGATAGACCCGAACTAGGTGTCACGAATGTGGGTCTCAAATTTAGATATTGTAAAACTGGAAACCCTTTTTTGCCAACAAAGAATAAAATGTAGTAAAGAGGCCACAAGTCGTATTTTTCCTAGGACTAGTGAAAGTTGTTTGAATTAAGCTTGAATTAATTTGTCGTTGATATTTTTGGGTTTCAAATAAAATCTGGGTTTGGTTTGCAATTCAGAAATGAAAACACAAGGAAAAGACAGGAACGACAACTAAACGAAATTAAACAAGGTAACTTCAACTAATGCACTAAACTAATGGAAAAATTAATTAACCAAGGCAACTTAGCCGAATTTTGGAATCAAAACTGAACACAAACACAGGTGTACATTACAAACTATATTGAACTCATGGAGTTAACACTCAAGGCCGCAACTTAACTTGATTCAAATGTAACAATGAAAACTTGATACGCAATGTGAAACAACCTAGAAATGAACTAATCACATCACTTGGAAGACAAGGCTATTAATGAAGTGTTATGCATGAATGAAGAAAGAAATTCAGAAATGAATGCAGCAGTATAGAAATGAGTTGAATACAGAATTGAAATGCATGAATTCAAACACTAAACTTGATACCAAGAAAAGGAAACCCTTGTGCCGAAAGCTGAATCTAAATGCAGTTTTGAATCGCAACTTAGTACAAGAAGAGCAGCACTACAACTAATGTGAAACAACTGATGTTAAGCAATTGAATATAAAGCAAACAATTCGAATTCAAAATTCAGAGACAATTCATTACAGAAATGAAATGCAGAACTTAATAAATCGAGTGCATGAATACAGTATCAAATCAAGGCAAAAACAAACAAATCAAACTCAGATTGAGAAGGTAAGCTAACAGTGGACTGATACGCAAGACTGAAGGAAGCAATGCTTCTGTGCAGTACACAGAAACATTTCAAATGCAGAACAAACACTCAAGGCAAACTAAATTCAAGTGCACCATCTGATGTTCAGACAAGATATAGAAAATCTAAGGTTCACTTGGCACAATCCTCATCAGCTGATAACCGAAACTTGCAGACTGAAACTGAAATATTGCAGAAATCAATGGAGACGCAGAATTAAATTGATTTCGGAGCAAAACTGGAATTAAATGCAAATGTTCACTAAACAAACAACTTAGCTAATAACAGTGTAGAAATGGAAAGCTAATTACGGCAGAAACAAATCAGAAACCTGAATTCAACTGAATCAAATTCCAGAAACTAAAGTTAATTGCAGAATTTGAAACTGATAATGGCAGAAACAAGCAAATTCAGTAATGATCCTAATACAAAGTAAGCTGAAACTAAAACCTATTGTTAACGAACAAGTAACCTAGCTGATTAAGATGCTGAATTGAGAGTTGACAAATGCGAAAGCAATTCAAGAAAATGAAATCTCTTATACAAAGTTCAGAAACAGTAAAGGCAATGCAGAAAACAGGGCTGATACGCAGTGACCACTTGATACGCAAGCAACAAACAGAAAATAAACTGAAATTGAATACAATTGATCACTGAACAAGATACCTAGCTAATTTACTTGCAGAATTTAACCCTAATTAAGAAAGGAACAATTCAGAAATGAAATTGGAACAGCTGATACGAGTGCAGAAACAGAATTGGTTTGCAGAATTGAGATTACAGCTAAAACAAAAGAGATGCGTTAAAAACTAAGCCTCGATCATTCCCTTGTCTCAAGACCTCCTTGCCGTCACACAAGAGCAAGCCAAGAACCTCTTCAGCTCCGCAGATCAATGGGAAAACAGCTTCAATTTTGACTCTGCTTACAGACTGCACTCGGCTGGAGAAAACTAATCCGATCTCCTCGATCTCGCGATGTCGAGGTGTGGTGATGATTCAGTGATGATCAAAGAATACCAGAGGACCCTCCAGTAAGCTCCGATGGAAGAAAACGGCACGCGATCGCGATTGAATCTATCAGATCACAGAAATTGACAAACCCTCAATCAACTCTGCTCCGGTGCAAATCCGAGCTTGAATCTCCACGGAAACCTCCTCTCGATGATCCAGATCTTGTTCCAAGGTTGTAATCGAGTCGGCCACGCCTTCAGATGGAAAAAATCGCAAACGAATCGAAGAACTAGTGAAGAAGAACGAAGAACTCAACTACGAACTGGCGAAGACGCGACAGAGAGATCGGAAGCTGTTTGCAGTTTAAGTAGTTAAGCAGTGGACGGCTCAGATTAACCAGCATTCATTCAACGGTTGATCTTCGTCCGATTTGTCTCAAACTTCCCAGATCTTGATCAAGGGTCAGGATCATCCTCGGGGTAGCTCGGATCTGCCAGATTTGCAACGGATGGTTCAGATCCCCTTGATCTTTGAACGAACGGTCTAGCTTCTCCCTAGCTTGATCCGACGGCTAGATGATTTCTGATTTGGACAAAACCTTCAGATCTTGATTGATCGCTCGATTAGCTTAATCCCAGCTCGGATTGATCAGAAGTTCTCAGATGGTCTAGATCTAACCGTTCTTGCATCAGACGGTCCATATTAGTCGACGCTTGATCACTTGATCCAGTCCACTTTTGACTCAACTTTGACCCAACATGACCTAGGTCCATGATCCTTCCAAGCCTACAAAAGTAGGTCAACAATTTAGTGACAAAACAATTCAAATATATCAAAATTTGCAATTAGGTCCAAAATGAATGCAAATCCTAGAACCTAAGGTAAATCCACAATTACGCAGGTAAAATATGGGTTAAACACGGATTTTAGCATCTAAAATGATCAATAAAATGATACTTATCAACACCCCCCATGTTTTAGGGACTTATGGAAGCCCTTAATGTTCCAGGATGCAATCTTCATAGTCCACCTTCTCGGGCTACTCGCGCCCGTGTAATCCGTGCACCATGAGATCCTCTTACTGCTCCTTGCCTTGATGTCTCTCCTTGATAGAAAGAAGGCTCCCCACTAGGTGGGCAACCCTCATCCAAGACAACACAAGAAAAACCTGTTGCCCTTCCAATTTCTGTCGTGCCATACACCTCTGTAGGATCCCCATTTTAGGGCAAATTGGGAGATGAAACACCAGTTGCTCCGCTAATCCCTTGGCCTTGAGTACAAGTGTGATCAATAGCAATAGGAATTGGACTATGACGGACAATTGCCAACACTAGTGGAAAAAAGGCTTTTAACATCGGTTATTTTCGACTTTTAACACCGGTTCCGGAACCGGTGTTGATCCAGCCGGCATTGTAAGTATAGACTTTTAACACCGGTTAATAAACCGGTGTAATATATAGATTTAACACCGGTTAATAACCGTTGTTAAAAGTTCAATTATGAGGTGGGAAAGCCATTTTAGACACCGGTTATTTTAAATAACCGGCGTTCAAACATCATTTTTAACACCAGTTCTGGAAACAACCGGTGTTAACACCGGTTCTGGAAACAACCGGTGTTAAAACATCATTTTTAACACCGGTTCTGGAAACAACCGGTGTTAAAAATGATGTTTTAACAGCGGTTCTAGAAACAACCGGTGTCAAAAGTCTTAATTTTTTATATAAATTTCATATTTATTTTTATTTATAATTTTTCTAGACATATAAAAGAACACAATAATATAATAGTTTATCCATAATCAATAACACACCATGAATTAAGTAAATGCAACATCCAATTAGTTTCAAAAACAAAACAATCCATGTATTTTACAACTATCCATTTTTCTTTCAACAAAAGCAAAATGTAAATCAAATAACACATTATACTCCTACTCGCTATGTGATTTTCCAAGCAAAGACAATGTAGAAGCTTGCCACACGAGTTTGCAAGTAAACGGTCTAGTCCAAGATCAAATAGTGAGGAGTACGTTGCAGAACTTCGACCAGCTTAGCATTCCATCTCTTATAAGCGTCTTGCATATTTCCATACAGTACTTGAGTCAAGCTTGAATTTCTTTTCATGCTTTGGCGTGCAGTGGCTACCAGTCGATTGCGAAGCAACTGTGAGAAAATTCCAATGAAAAAATATCAAATAATGCTACGGAGAGAGAAGCAATATAATCAATCATTCACAATTTGGAGCTTACTTGGTGTTTGAGGGTGGCCAAACTTTTCGTGTGCATTGGAGATTGTGGGATGACACCATTTGAAGGTGGAACTCCAATAAGACCACATAACAAGGTCTGGCCAGCAAAACCAAGTAAATGATTCAGGAGTCAGATGCCATTTGAGATTTAACCAAAGAACTAGCTAGAGGCAGATAGATTAAGGTATAGTACCAAGAATCCCAAAACCAGTAAATCATAATGAATGATGGGGGCTTTCTCAGATTGAACTCCTTCTGTTGAGCAATCCTTTGGCCCCAGTAAGAACATGCAACAAATTACATGCTCCTGTATCTTGTTCACTGAACATCAAAAGCTATGTGCCTTGAGAAGCAAATCCAAATAAAAAAAAATTGCAAAATGAGACCTTCACTTCCAGTATGATCTTCATGCATAATACATGTACAAACTGTTCAAGGCAGCACAAGTAATTAAATTTTCTGTCGGGTGCCATGCTAAATGAAGCATTTTGAATGTGAAATCATAAGAATTCCCATTAGCAAGTGAGTGTATATGCTCCTGTGGCATTTAAGCTAACATGAGATGGCATAGAACAGAATATTGCAGGGATGAAAACAAATATAATAAAGAGGTCACAACTCACAAACCTTGTCTAATAATACGTGTTAAGCTGCACAGAGATATCGCAGGCTTCAGGTTTTGCACTTGCAGCCCATACCTGATGCTTCAATCATAAAATAAGACGAACTAATATAATCAACTGAAACTTAATTCCATTGATATCCTTTTACTGAATTACAGTTTACAGGAAACGCACAAATGTCACAATGTACCATTAAATATCAACTTTTGGAGAAGGGGAGAAAACAGCTGCTATTCAAGGTAACAAACTAAATTACATTAGGCAGAAGAACTCTCTTCGCTTAGCTCATCAAAGAAATGAAGAATGGACAAAGTCGAATGAACAAAATATTACCTTGTACAGTAACAGACAATAAGTGCCTCAATAATAATAGCACTTGTCAAATCTTTGCAATTCGCTATATAATGTTACCTGAACCAATAACAGAACCAATAACAGAAACAAATATTTTAAATCTGGAAGGACCATAACATGCAAGTACCATGAGTGGCACTCCATAGTCGGCGATGAGACCCCGTAGCGCCATGATCGTGCCTTCCTGCTTCTTAACGCAGTGAGCAGAA
This sequence comes from Boesenbergia rotunda, assembly GCA_024364735.1. NCBI lineage: Eukaryota > Viridiplantae > Streptophyta > Magnoliopsida > Zingiberales > Zingiberaceae > Boesenbergia > Boesenbergia rotunda. The sequence continues at coordinate 598,336 of JAGFNQ010001547.1, forward strand.
GCCCAAATGACAGAACCAGTGCAAACATGCCGTTGGCGAACCTCCAAGATGGTGCAAATTCTAGTGCACTTGGGTTGTCCCTTTTTGGCACTCTGAATTCATCAACAAGCCCCTGTGACAACCAAAAATATTATATTTTAAGATCATCGTCGTAGAATAATGCTTGCCCACCTATAATGTTTATATGTATGTTCTCACTTTGATAGCCTGTTGCATAAAGAGCATTGCAATCAGTAGATCGAAAAGCTCGCCGGCTAATCGAGTGAATCGGTTGATTATGGAACATGCTCCTAGAATGGCTCTATCATTTAGCTGTAATTCAAAAACCAAAAAAAAAAACAAGTAGCTAGGGAAAAGAAATTTCACAGTTTCTTGCTCTATCATTTAGCTTACTAGTGAATGAGCAAAGGCTGTCCTATTATAGAGTGAATGATGCCACAGAGGGCAGTTGATGCCAAAGTCTACACTACTGTTAGAACTCCATCTGCCAAAAATCATATTGGAATGACTGGGATTGCTGAGGTGAAGAATATATATGTAGTTGGAGCCAGAATCCTGAAACATTAGTATTGAAGCATAAGAAAGGAAGCATTGTTCAAGTAGGAGTTCATCAGAAGTGATAATAATTCAGATAAATTTCTGAAGCAACGATCAATACCTGATGCCTGCACTGAAACCACTGGTCCAATCTTGCTTGTAGCACATCAATCTCCCTTGAAGATCATTCTTGATTCCGTGAAAAGGCTCGAACGTTTCCTCCATGTTCGTGCTCATTTTGGTAAAAATTTACTCTCAAAAGCAACTTTTGATCAAATGAGAAGAAGGAAAGCGCTAAAAGGACAATGGCAAAAGCCACATTAAAAAAATATGTGTGGAATCCGGTTGATAGGATGCAAAACTGAAACTACTTGATTGAAATAGTATATATGTAAGCAATTGAAGCTACAATGTAAGGAAGAACACTAATGGAAATCAATGCTAGTGGTCTCTAACTTTTACATTAATTAGTAATACTGCAAGCTGTCAAAATTAGCAACCTCTAACTTTTACATTAAACTATCCTAAACTTTTACATTGGCAACCTCTAACAAATAAGTTGCCCAACATCTTTTGATGTCATCAATCTCATCTTCGGAGAATGGATCCTTATTTGTGAATATTTGCAAGGTACATTTATATAAAAAAATAGCTTATCAACTCAACCAGACATAATTAAATCTATAAAATTAAAAAAACTTCAATTACCTTGTCCCATGAATCAACTATGATCGCCGAGACAATGTTGAGCATATGTCTCATTACATAATATCCACACTCTGTATTGCCAGTTTGTTTTTGGCACTACAAATAAATATCAAAATGACACATTAGCAGAAAAGGATAAATCAGTTACAAAGTCATGCTAATTTTTCATTATAGTAACCAATATCTCAAGCATGCACATAGAGGAGCTTGCATACCAAAAGACATCAAATAATAAAGAACGCATAGCACTATGATAAAAAAATATAATAAATGGCAACAAATAAACCAAATTTATCTATGAAAAAAATGCTTATAGATCATAGTTGTATAAAAACTTGACATTTAACTACTTACACGTAGTTCCTTCCATATAGGCATTCTAAAAGCTCCCAAGTGTTTGCCTTTCATCGTATGCCAAGAACGCATAGCACTGTGATAAAAAATATAATAAATGGCAACAAATCAACCAAATATATCTATGAAAAAATTGCTTATAAATCATAGTTGTAGAAAAACATATCATAGAGCGAATGATAATAACTTACCTATTAATAATTGTTTTGATATCTTTATTCGCTTTATTCCACAGTGAGCAGAGAAAGATGACAACATTTTGCTTAGGACAAATAATTATCAACTGCCAATGGGCCCTGCAAGTTGGATAATAATTAGTCAAAATCACAACTAAACTTCTAAGTCACTTGAAAATATTCACGTACATATGATAATACGGTGCAAGGTAACACTCTTTTCCTTCAATTATCCTACTATGAATGTAGTTTTGAATGTCCATTGGACGATTCCCTATACTTTGAATGTGAACAGGATCAATAAATCCATATGTATCCATGTTCCCTCTTAGTTTGCAGAGTTGATGCAAATACCTAAGATAATAAATAAATGCAAATTGTAAGAATGTGATACTTAGTTAATTAATAAATAGTTTAGAAATGTACTAACATTAACCAAACTTGCAGCACTGATACACAAAGCATGTTACCCATGGTGAGCTCCAAAATATCCTTTTGAAATATATGCAATGGGATTGGGCTGGACTTGCCTATGACTTCAACATCTAAATTTAACTGTAAAGGGTGTTTGCCAATTTTTACAGCTAGAATACATAAATGTGCCATCGGATCAACTTCAGATTCCCTTTGTTGAACCATATCAAAGCCTGCTATGAAGGGAAAATTGCCTAATCAGTAAATGGAAACCAAAAGGTCAAGTTTGGATATTACACCATACTAAAACAATTAATAAAAAAAATAGAAAACACAATTCATGATTCCATAAAGTTTAGTCATTTTTGCCTCATTACCATTCTGTTCCTTCTGTTTGGCCACCAGATCATCTTTAATAGCACCAACGTCAGGTTCCTAATCAACATTTACAAAAGATCTTTTTTAAATACAATAAGTAAAATATGAAAAAGATATATGTGAATATTGAATACCTCATCTTGTACTGGCTTGACAAGTCTTTTTGGCCATAAAATAAAATGATTAGGGGCTTGTCCCACTGTTTGCACCTCCTCAGTGGGTACAGGGACAAGGGCCTTTGCATCTTTTACTTGATCAACCACCACCCTCACATTATCACTACCTATTTGGATGTGGTGTATGGTTGGCCCCAAGTTGTAGACTTGTCCAATAGCCACTAAACGGAAAGGGTCCTCTACATATAGCTTACACATGCCTCTGATGTTAAGGAGGTCCTCTTCCGAGCTCATTTAATAGTTAACTGTTTAGAAATTTCCAATGTTGAGAATTAACTAGCACTTAAAAGATGGGAAAGGTTTCTCATAGTTATTTCTAGTATTAAACAACCTTCAAGGATAAACTAATTTCAGCATCTTAGGCTTGGGAAGCTGCAGCTCAAGCTGTTAAAGACGAGGAGGCAATCAAGCTGAAGATTTGTGATGATCTGAACCAGCTGGTAGTGTTTATTCTCTTCTTCTTTCTAGTTCACATTTACACATTTGCTTCAACTTTTTTTTTGGGGGGGGGGGGGGGGGGGGGGGGGGGTGGGGGGGGAATCATCTTGATGCACAATGAATAGGTCCAAGAAAGCACCAGCACTCAGTTTTTAAGATTGGAGGAGCTAAAAAGACGATTGGAAGCTCTCAACCCCAGCAGAATTTCTTCTGATGCTCCAGTATGACACCGTTCCTGACCCTTCATTATTTGTTCTCTTTAGCTAAAGTACATACTGATATTCTCAGGATTTTCTTAATATACTATATACCAGCAGTTCCTGACTTCTATTCTTGATACATATGGTTTATCGACCTAACTAACCCTGCAAGTTTGTCCTTATTTTTAAAATTTTCTACATTTCAGGAGCATCCTCATTAGAATGCATTGGTTTTTTGAATTTTCCTTCATGATGCAATGCCAGGATGGAAAAATGATGAAGCAGACACCTAGTAATGCTGTAGGGCTCCCAACTGCAGTGAATCAATCAGCCGATGCAAATGCTGCAGCTAGTAGCAGCGGGCCAGCATCATCCGACGCAAAGAATCAACGAGTTACTGAAACGAAGGATAAGAAGAGAGTCATTAACTCTGGAAGAGCAAAGGGCAACATGCTCTTGTCAAAGGGAAGAGGATCCGGGTCTGGCTGGACTGGATCTGGGTTCGACATCGATAGTGGCATGTGAGGGACGGTTGATTTTGGAGCCACCTTCCAGAAGATACAGAATCGAATTAACCAAAATGACAGGGAGGTTAGTTCGAAAATCTCCATCTCATCGCGCCTCGATTTTTTACTAAATGTGTTCTGCCTCCTAATGATTATTTGGGAAATCATGTGTCCCAATGGGATAGCGTAGGGTAATACTTACTGAATATATAGAGTGCAAGTGATTTTTTTTTTTTGTTGATTGTCAATTTACAACAAGACGAGTACTTATCATTGTGAACTTTCTTCTTTTTTTTTCCCAATCTCTTTTTGTTCAATTCGGTTTAACTTGTTGAAATAGTACAGAGCCTCGTCATAAAAACATCAATTAACCGACGGTAGCTTGTGATGACTTGAGTGTGTACATTAACACAGGCAGTATATAGACTCTCTCTTTCAGTCTCCAATGACATGACTTGGATTGATCTGTTTATATGAGATTCATGCATCATTCATTTTGAGATGGAGAGTTTCATAAGATAATCTGCATGATTTAGAGTGTTTATTTGGTGGGAAGAAAGGAATCAACAAGGGAGAGGAAGAGATAACAATGAATGAATAGAGAAGCGTTTGGTTTGAGCACGAAACTTGGGCATTACCATGAGAATTGTATTGATTTAAAGGCTCACGTGCGCCCATGTGCCTCGCCGCTCCACTTAAGATAATCTTCTTATTTTCTTCATCAATCAATCACAAAATCAATATTAAATGATAATTAGCGTTTCCCAAAATCGTTCCGGCAAATGTCATGTGGTGTCAGATGAGAATCATGTGCAATGATAAGAGTGAGGGCTAATAATCTGCTTATTCAACTCACTATTCCCTTAGATTCTTCATCAATTTGTACTTCTTTTTATTATTGGCAAACCTAATCGCATTAAATTAATTTCCATACGATTCAGTTAGTGCTTAAGGATTCATTAATCACCTCAGCATGTGTTTTTTTTTAAATTAAAAAATATTGGAGAGTATTTAATTTGACTTTGGTTCTATGGCTACTGTTTTTCCAAATTGTTAGTGAGACAGTTTTAAGTTCCTTCTAATCGGTAAGATAACTAATTACGCTCGAGATAATGAAGTATTTATCAACCTTCTTCCCCTCCATTCACATCACATTTACCATAACTTATTCGAAATTATTAAAATAAAACTTAGTTTAATAATTAGATACATTTTATTTCTCTATTATTATTATTTGACAATTTAGATATCTAATTTTCGAATCAATTAATATTGGAAATGCTAAAGTCGGTTAAAGTGTCATCCAAGGAAAGTTATCTGCATTATTAATGGCTTACTTAACTTTTACCCCCAATTCAATCATCATCCATTTTACGTGTATATATAGCTGATGCCCGGCATGAGACAGCGTTGCCTGAGCAAGACGAAATGCGGATGGAAGAGAGCGAGTACGGAAGAAGACACGCCTCGCAGTGCATGCCGCGGCTATGGCGGAAGGCTCCGCCGACGTCGGCGCCGGCGCCCATCTTGGAGCGCTTCCGGGAGGCGGTGTTCAAGCTCATGATGCTGTCGGCCGTCTCTAAGGGCGCCACCGCGCGACGCGGCGGCCGGCGACGAGAGATGCCGGAGGAGGCGTCCGCACGGCAGCGGCTCCGGCTGGCGCCAGACTCGTACCGCAGCGAGGCCGTGGAAGACTGCATCGAGTTTTTCAAGCGGTCGGCGGCGGCCAACGGCGACAGGAGCCCCGGCGTCCCAGAGGAGGCCTTGGAGGTCATGTGAAGAGTTGTCTTAATTCTTCTTTTGGAGGAGCCCCGGCGGGCGTCGTTAATTTCCGGTTTCACATCCAACTATAATTTTAACCAGAGATTTCATCGGAAAAGAACGGGCGATTATAGCAAATCCAGTGGATATATGTTCATAGGATTTTCCTTCGGTTATAATTTAGTTAGAGGAGGGCCGGCTGTTTGATGCTCGGAATCATGCAGGTATCAAACTTTGTGATGGCGCGAAGTAATTAAACGGAAAAAAAAACAGTTGTGCATTAACACAGAATGGCATGGCATGTGAAGTGAAAAGATTTATTATATGTTTTAGAAAAATAATAGGGAGAGTGAAAATGGGAAAGTGAATGACGTGTTACTTTGCATGTAGCGATCTCCGACGGATTCACCGTGCCTCCCAGGGTATAATTTGATTCGAGACGGCGGCCGAAGGACGTCGATGGTGTCCAAGCGATAATCGGACGTGTGCATGTAAAGTGTCACGTCATTCACTTTGTTTTTATTCTTCCATTTTCACTCTACCTATTATGATTCTATGTTTTATTCATACCGAATTGATGGATGAGGATGGTTATATACTAAATATTTATCAATCAATTTGTAGGTGCTTTATTCAATCCAATAGTTTGTTAATCATGGACTATGATGAGAATCATGAATAAAATCTAGATTCTGAATGCTATTTAAAAAATAATACCTTAAAAGTTTTATATATATAATCTTACGTTGCACATCTCATACATATCTAAAATATTTTTTTGATTTTAATTTTTTTATTTAATAGTATAATTTAATCTCTAAACTTTAAAGATAAAACACTAATTAAATGGCATAATCATAAGTTAAAAAAATAATAAAAAAATTGCTGCATCTCAAGTTCGTAATGTAAGTCTCTCGGCCGATCCGGAATATAAAAATTGTTATATATATATATATATATATATAGAAAAATGATAGGGAGAGTAAAAATAGAAGAGTGAATGATAGAGTGAATGACGTGACATTTTACATGTAACGATCTCTGACGGATTCATCTTGCCTCCAGGGTATAGTTTGATTCGGGACGGCGGCCGAAAGCCGTCGATGATGTCCAAACGATAATCGAACGTGTGCATATAAAGTGTCACGTCATTCACTCTTTTATTTTTACCCTCCCTATCATAGCTTATGTGTGTGTGTGTGATGCATGTGTAACTCATAGAGTATTCAAATTACTTTTGGATGTTTCACATGGGTTGAGTCTCTCAGTCGGGCACATGAGTCGAACAAGGGAGATGAGTTATATATTTTGTTGGTAAATACTCTTGGATTTTTTAGTATTTATAAATTTAGATTTAGATGTAAAATTTTCAAATTTATCATTGTAATTATGTTTATTTTTATCATAATTTCAATTCTAATATGTAAACTAAAAATCACTAGTGGAAAAAAGGCTTTTAACATCGGTTATTTTCGACTTTTAACACCAGTTTCGGAACCGGTGTTGATCCAGCCGGCATTGTAAGTATAGACTTTTAACACCGGTTAACAAACCGGTGTAATATAT
>JAGFNQ010001547.1:605559-627154 GCA_024364735.1 Boesenbergia rotunda
ATAAGTTAAAAAAATAATAAAAAAATTGCTGCATCTCAAGTTCGTAATGTAAGTCTCTCGGCCGATCCGGAATATAAAAATTGTTATATATATATATATATATATATAGAAAAATGATAGGGAGAGTAAAAATAGAAGAGTGAATGATAGAGTGAATGACGTGACATTTTACATGTAACGATCTCTGACGGATTCATCTTGCCTCCAGGGTATAGTTTGATTCGGGACGGCGGCCGAAAGCCGTCGATGATGTCCAAACGATAATCGAACGTGTGCATATAAAGTGTCACGTCATTCACTCTTTTATTTTTACCCTCCCTATCATAGCTTATGTGTGTGTGTGTGATGCATGTGTAACTCATAGAGTATTCAAATTACTTTTGGATGTTTCACATGGGTTGAGTCTCTCAGTCGGGCACATGAGTCGAACAAGGGAGATGAGTTATATATTTTGTTGGTAAATACTCTTGGATTTTTTAGTATTTATAAATTTAGATTTAGATGTAAAATTTTCAAATTTATCATTGTAATTATGTTTATTTTTATCATAATTTCAATTCTAATATGTAAACTAAAAATCACTAGTGGAAAAAAGGCTTTTAACATCGGTTATTTTCGACTTTTTAACACCAGTTTCGGAACCGGTGTTGATCCAGCCGGCATTGTAAGTATAGACTTTTAACACCGGTTAACAAACTGGTGTAATATACAGATTTAACACCGGTTAATAACCTTGTTAAAAGTTCAATTATGAGGCGGGAAAGCCATTTTAGACACCGATTATTTTAAATAACCGGCGTTCAAACATCATTTTAACACCAGTTCTGGAAACAACCGGTGTTAAAACATCATTTTTACCACCGGTTCTGGAAACAACTGGTGTTAAAACATCATTTTAACACCGGTTCTGGAAACAACCGGTGTTAAAAATGATGTTTTAACACCGGTTCTAGAAACAACCGGTGTCAAAAGTCTTAATTTTTTATATAAATTTCATATTTATTTTTATTATAATTTTTCTAGACATATAAAAGAACACAATAATATAATAGTTTATCCATAATCAATAACACACCATGAATTAAGTAATGCAACAATACAATGTAAGGAAGAACACTAGTGGAATCAATATGTTATGGTCTCTAACTTTACATTAATAATACTGCAAGCTGTCAAATTAGCAACCTCTAACTTTTACATTAAACTATCCTAAACTTTACATTGGCAACCTCTAACAAATAAGTTGCCCAACATCTTTTGATGTCATCAATCTCATCTTCGGAGAATGGATCCATATTTGTGAATCCTGCAAGGTACATTATATAAAAAAATAGCTTATCAACTCAACCAGACATAATTAAATCTATAAAATTAAAAAAACTTCATTACCTTGTCCCATTAATCAACTATGATCGTCGAGACAATGTTGAGCATATGTCTCATTACATAATGTCCACACTCTATATTGCCAGTTTGTTTTTGGCACTACAAATAAATATCAAAATGACACATTAGCAGAAAAGGATAAATCAGTTACAAAGTCATGCTAATTTTTCATTATAGTAACCAATATCTCAAGCATGCACATAGAGGAGCTTGCATACCAAAAGACATCAAATAATAAAGAACGCATAGCACTATGATAAAAAATATAATAAATGGCAACAAATAAACCAAATTTATCTATGAAAAAAATGCTTATAGATCATAGTTGTATAAAAACTTGACATTTAACTACTTACACATCCTTATCATCACCTTGATCTAGGATCTTAGACCTTAAATCCATTGAGCTCCACCTAAGCTACAAGTCCACCACTCAATCCCATTGAGCTTATCAAACTACTAGTGAGATCTGCTCTCGGGTTCATTAAAATCCTCTTGAGCTCCAAATGTAGTCTCGATATACTATCCTACACACCTAATGATCAATATAAAATACACAATACCAAATTTAAACTTTAGTATAACCCATCAAAATAACAACTATTGATGGGAAAATCAAACGGATGTAGGACTTAACAAAAATGTGTTTAGGTAAATCAAACTAAGTAGAAATAATTTAGAGTAATGGACAAAACATCTGTTGATGGATGCATGCATGATGGCCACTTGTATAGGTTTGCATTACTCCAACCGTTGGTTATGATTTTATTCTTAAAATCTCTCATTTAACAAAAGTTGTATTAGAATTCAATATATGTATTGTTCATTTGGTAGAATTGAGATACAAAAACAAATTTCTCTAGAAGCTAAACCTACATTTGGCACATTATTATCACCAACAATGTCTTCATTGCCATTGTACTCAAGTGAACTTGAGAGATTCTACTAATATGCAGAAGGATGTAAATAGCGCGATGGAAAGAATTGCTGGTAGAAAATTCTGACTACCCATGAGGATTTGCTGCCGCATAGTGGGTCAAAAATTACCAACCTCAACACTTGCCTGTAACAAAGACGTTATTGCCAACCTTGCTGAGAAAGGCCATTTCCACTGTCAATTTAAAAAGCAAAACACAACCACATCGCTACAAGAAATATAAGGCATGAACTAATTATTCCTCTGACTATATCAATTCAAAAACAACAAGCGCCATAACAAAATTTAGCCAACCTCAACGCTACAGTTGACAAAAGCATTGCCAACGATGTTGAGAAACGATGCTAAGAAAGTCTATTTCCAATGTCAATTTAAAAGGCAAAAACACAACTATGTTGCCACGAGGAAAGGATATCAGTTACAAAGTCATGCTAATTTTTCATTATAGTAACCAATATCTCAAGCATGCACATAGAGGAGCTTGCATACCAAAAGACATCAAATAATAAAGAACGCATAACACTATGATAAAAAAATATAATAAATGGCAACAAATAAACCAAATTTATCTATGAAAAAAATGCTTATAGATCATAGTTGTATAAAAACTTGACATTTAACTGCTTACACATAGTTCCTTCCATATAGGCATTCTAAAAGCTCCCAAGTGTTTGCCTTTCATCGTATGCCAAGAACGCATAGCACTGTGATAAAAAAAATATAATAAATGGCAACAAATCAACCAAATATATCTATGAAAAAATTGCTTATAAATCATAGTTGTAGAAAAACATATCATAGAGCGAATGATAATAACTTACCTATTAATAATTGTTTTGATATCTTTATTCGCTTTATTCCACAGTGAGCAGAGAAAGATGACAACATTTTGCTTAGGACAAATAATTAGCAACTGCCAATGGGCCCTGCAAGTTGGATAATAATTAGTCAAAATCACAACTAAACTTCTAAGTCACTTGAAAATATTCACGTACATATGATAATACGGTGCAAGGTAACACTCTTTTCCTTCAATTATCCTACTATGAATGTAGTTTTGAATGTCCATTGGACGATTCCCTATACTTTGAATGTGAACAGGATCAATAAATCCATATGTATCCATGTTCCCTCTTAGTTTGCAGAGTTGATGCAAATACCTAAGATAATAAATAAATGCAAATTGTAAGAATGTGATACTTAGTTAATTAATAAATAGTTTAGAAATGTACTAACATTAACCAAACTTGCAGCACTGATACACAAAGCATGTTACCCATGGTGAGCTCCAAAATATCCTTTTGAAATATATGCAATGGGATTGGGCTGGACTTGCCTATGACTTCAACATCTAAATTTAACTGTAAAGGGTGTTTGCCAATTTTTACAGCTAGAATACATAAATGTGCCATCGGATCAACTTCAGATTCCCTTTGTTGAACCATATCAAAGCCTGCTATGAAGGGAAAATTGCCTAATCAGTAAATGGAAACCAAAAGGTCAAGTTTGGATATTACACCATACTAAAACAATTAATAAAAAAAATAGAAAACACAATTCATGATTCCATAAAGTTTAGTCATTTTTGCCTCATTACCATTCTGTTCCTTCTGTTTGGCCACCAGATCATCTTTAATAGCACCAACGTCAGGTTCCTAATCAACATTTACAAAAGATCTTTTTTAAATACAATAAGTAAAATATGAAAAAGATATATGTGAATATTGAATACCTCATCTTGTACTGGCTTGACAAGTCTTTTTGGCCATAAAATAAAATGATTAGGGGTTTGTCCCACTGTTTGCACCTCCTCAGTGGGTACAGGGACAAGGGCCTTTGCATCTTTTACTTGATCAACCACCACCCTCACATTATCACTACCTATTTGGATGTGGTGTATGGTTGGCCCCAAGTTGTAGACTTGTCCAATAGCCACTAAACGGAAAGGGTCCTCTACATATAGCTTACACATGCCTCTGATGTTAAGGAGGTCCTCTTCCGATATAGCTTGACCATCTGCTGCACAACTTCCTTTTGTGCTCACATATCTAGGAGAATGGGAAGGGGGGGACCTTATCTTTCCTTGGAAAAGGCCCAAAGATTCCAGCTCTTGTCTAATTCGTAGTCCAACCTCCTTTGCAAGTCGTTGTTCAAGCTCATTTGCAAATCGTTGTTCAATATCCTTTTTAAAACTCTCTTCAACCTCCTCAGTAATCTCTTGCCTCATCTTTTCTCGGACCACTTCTAACTCTTCCCTTGATACATTTCCGCCTTTGAAGTCATGCCTATATGAAGGCAACCCAAAATACTGTTTGATGCCCACACCTCGTCCTGCAGTACGGGCACGTCCTGGGTGCTCCGGACGCCCAATAGCGGCAGTCAAAATATCTTCCCGTCCAATAGATACAAAAGATCCTTGAGAGCTTTGTTCAACCAAAGAATCCTATGAAACATATAAATTAAGATTGTTAAGAATGTGTATAATACCAAAGCATAATTATTAATAATTTATAAAATTACTTACAATCTTATCAGCAATAATGCGACAAGGTTCAGATGTATACTCTCCAGAACTCTTTTGTCGTGCTTTCTTCCATTTCTCATGGCGTGTGAGTGGAGATGGGGGAGAAATAGTTATTGACGGTTCTGCTTGTGATGCTTCTTCATGTTCTTTCAACTTTTGTTGCATAATCTTTTCCTCAAGCTTAGCATAGCCCCCACGAGATAATATAAGGGGGTGGCAATTCTTTACAGCACTTTCTTGTGCCTTTCTTCTTGTTTCCTGTTTTAATAAACAAAATCAAGAAAATTATAAAATTACCCAAAGATACAATTTCTTTGCAAACAAAACTCAAATTGAATAAAATATATAAGGCCAACACACAAGAAAGGCAGGATCTTGTCGGCTCTTAAGAAATTTCTCCCATGTCAAATCATCAATGAACGAATATTTCTCACAAGGAGATAGACCAATTTTTGACCCGAATATGTATTTTCTGGTAAGGTCCGACTTGAAGGCCTTCCAACGATCCCCCGCATATGAAATACATTTCGTCTTCAGTGAGTTGGCATTTGGGATGTCAAAGGTGAGCTACATGACAACAAATAGAAAAATTAGTCTATGATAATATTAGCCACAAGTAAATTGTTACAAACATAAAGAGTTACAAACATAAAGAGTTACCATAATACTTTCCCAAATATTATCCTTGATGCAAGATTCTACATCATCCCACTCTTTCTTCAAGAGACTAACCCTACTACGTCCTTGGAGAGCCACAAAACTATTGAAAGTTTCTTTATTTGGCCCCGTAGGATTCCTGACCACATCAAACTCGATGGGGACCTTTTGATCATTAATTCGGCTAAGGGTTAACTCTTTTAATTGTGTAGGACCTCTGCCTTTTTTCCGTTTGGATCCGATATCCGACCCACTCTGTGAAGGAGGGTTGTGAGATGAATCACCCATGTGCCTGTAAAAATAATAAAATAAAGGTTAAGAACATATTTTTATAATCAACATCAAGAAACATATTTCAAATATTAATAGTGGAATAAGATTAAAAACAACTAACTTGATTAGGGAATATCAATATTCTCCCATATCCCTTCATCATGATCGCGAGTAGCATGTTCATTATCCATTATTATTTCTTCATCCAAAGTAGGGATCCTTGATGAGAAAGGAGTCTCAGAAATAACAAGAGTATCATCACTACTAATTATGTTTCTTCCTTGTAAAACCACTGACCACCTTTTATGAGAGGGATCTTTAATATAAAATACTTGTTTTGCTTGGCAAGCCATGATGAAAGGCTCATCTTTATAAGCTACTTTATCAAGGATGACCAATGTAAATCCTAATCCATCAGTTTGCACACCATTATTAATATCAACCCACTTACATTTGAAAACAGGAACTCTAAAGTTAGTGTAGTCGACCTCCCAAATCTCTTCAATCACTCCATAGTAAGATATGGATGCAATAACAGGGCTTTTATCTTTGGAACTAGAGAAGTGCATGGACTCAGCCATTATCATAACCCCACTATTTTGCACAGTACTCTTCTCATCTTGGGACTTTGTATAGAAGGAAAGATTATTGATATCATATCCACTCCATTTTATGACTTGGAATGTTAGCTTATTTGCTAGCGATTTTAATGTATCAGAAGCAGTATCATCCATAATAATGGTTTCACTAAACCAACTTGGAAAGGTCTTGTTATGCTCATTCATCAACATCTTTTCATTCATTCTAGGGTTTTGCTTCTTGATAATATTTTTGTGAGAGCATATGTAAGGTTGAACTTCATCGGTGTTATTTAAGATATACAAATGTGCTTGAAGCACTTCCTTTTGATCTGGGATTGTAGCTTTTACACCTAGTGTATCCTTACCTCCATATCTTTCTTCATGACGAGACTTAGGAAGCCCTATAGCTTCCCCATCCTTCACATACATAGTGCAAAACTCAATAGCCTCTTCTGCAATGTACCTTTCAACAATAGATGCTTCAGGGCGTTGTGGATTCTTCACATACCCTTTTAATATTTTCATGTACCGCTCAATTGGGTACATCCACCGTAAATAAACTGGGCCACACAACTTAATCTCCCTCACTATATGAACAATCAAGTGAACCATGATATCAAAAAATGAAGGAGGAAAATACATCTCTAATTGGCATAAGATAATAAAAGCTTCATTTTCCAACTCATCCAATTTCTGAGGGTCAATGGCTTTGCTACATATAGCATTAAAGAAAAAGCACAACCTGGTTATGGCTTGTCTTACATTTTCAGGCAAAATGTCATGAATAGCCACTGGTAATAGATGTTGCATCAATATGTGGCAATCATGAGACTTTAAGCCAACCAATTTCAGATCTTTCATAGAGACAAGCCTTTTGATATTTGATGAATAACCTTGTGGGACTTTGATTCCATGTAGACTCTCACATAAACTTTTTCTCTCTGCTTTTGATAATGTATGACATGCAGGGGGCAAATATGCGCGCTTATTCTCTGCTACCTGCGCATGTAACTTTTCTCGTATACCCATTTCAAACATATCTAGGTGAGATTTCACACCATCCTTTGTCTTGCCCGGTATGTTTAGAAGCGTTCCAATAACACTATCGCACACATTTTTCTCCACATGCATTACATCAATACAATGTCTTACATCAAGCTTGCACCAATATGGAAGATCAAAAAAGATTGACCTCTTCTTCTATATGTTTCTCTCAGCGGCAGTGGCTTTCTTTTGGGACATTCCAAAAGTAATATTGATGTCTTTCACCCGTTCATAAACTTGCTCTCCAGTTAAGGCCTTTGGAGCAACTCCATTCTCTTGCAGTCCATTAAAGGCTTTCTTTAATCTACGATATGGGTGATCAGGTTTGAGAAATCTTCGATGGCCAAGGTAAACCGTCTTTTTTCCATGAATCAGTTGATGGTAACATGTGCCTTCTTCACATATAGGGCATGCTTTATGCCCCTTAACACTATATCCGCACAAGTTCCCATATGCTGGAAAATCATTTATGGTGCAAAAGATCATGGCACGCATCTTTAATAATTCATGGCTATATCCGTCAATCACATCCATGCCTTCCTCCCATAACATTCGCAAGTCTTCAATCAAGGGATGTAAATAAACATCTATGTCATTTCCAGGCTGTTGTAGGCCCGAAATCATTATAGACAACATTATGTATTTCCGCTTCATGCACAATTGAGGAGGGAGATTGTAAATTACCAACAGAATTGGCCATGAGCTATGCTTACTACTCAAGTTACCATATGGATTCATTCCATCCGTAGCAAGTCCAAGCCTAAGGTTTCTTGGCTCATTGCCAAAGTCTGGAAACAATTGATTGATTCTTTTCCACTGCAAAGAGTCAGCCGGATGACGAATCTTTCCATCACATTGCCTCTCATCTGCATGCCATCTAAGGTTCTTTGAATCTTTTGCATTAGCAAATAATCTCTTGAACCTTGGAATTATTGGAAGATACCATAAGACTTTTGCCGGAGGCCCATTTGGGCTCTCATCACAACTAGAATCACCATCCTTTACTTTGTAGCGTGATACCTGACATATGGGGCACTGATGCAACCCTTCAAACTCGTTTCTGTACAAGATGCAATCATTGGGGCAAGCATGTATTTTCTTGTATGCCATACCCATTGGACACAATATCTTCTTTGCCTCATAGTTACGATCCGGTAGTGTATTACCTTCTGGAAGCATAACTTTCAATAACTCAAGCAATTCGGTAAAACTTTTGTCACTCCACCCATTTTGTGCTTTTATCTTGAACAATTTTAATACTCCTTCCAATCGTGAGAATTGAGTGCACCCTGGATACAACGGCTTCTCCGCATCACTACACAAATGATCATATACATGTGCTCGCTGAAAAAACTCTGGTCCAACATCACGGATCATGTCTTCTAGTCGATCATCCATATCTACATCAACTTGCTTAGTTTGGGACACACTTGGCATGCTTAATGATTCACCATGCCATATCCATCTTGTATAACTCTTGCAAAATCCATCGCAAAGAACATGTTCTTCTATTTCATCCACTTTCAAACGTCTTAGGTTCACACATTTTACACAAGGACAAAAAAATATTTCAGTATTATCACGAGCATTTCTTTTAGCAAATTCTAAGAACTCTTTCACCCCATTCTCATACTCATCACTTGTGCGTAAAGCATTTATCCAACTACGATCCATATGTGCACGGACTGTTTGAGAAAGACATTAAAAGGAAGATTAAGAATCGAGTTATCAAAAGGAATATAAAAAAACATAAAAATCAAAATCAATGATTAGGAAGACTTAGCATTGGTACATAAATAGAAAAAAATTAAGTTATCAAAAAGAAAGTTCATCACAAGAAACTTGCAAATGTACTTAAGCAAGTGCCCTACCATGAGTTAAACAAAACATAGTAAGTAAGCACTACTAACACCTATGGAAAAGAAGTCACATAATCAAAATCATAAATACACATTATTAGGTTTGTGATCAAACATTAGGATAAAAAAGTTTATGAATACCTAGTACGAATCACAAATGAAAAGACATTCAAGTAAAGATCAAGATGGCTTCAATGATGCATAAACTCCTTAACCTAATTTATCAAGATTAGGTTAAACATTACATTTTAATCAAAGGAACTCTACTCCAACTACAATCTAAATCCAAAATCTAAACTACCAAGGACAAACAATCAAATCAAAAAGCAACCTAATAGAGCATTCTGATTCAAGAATATAGCTTCAACAACTCATCCCAAAATCAAATCCAACCCAAATCAAATGCTAACCCATTCCTATTACCACCCATTACCATACAATTTACAATGAATTCCATTTCCACACCCCCTTATCCATCAGCTCACGGTCACACCCATATCCTACATATCAGAATCCTCAAAGAGGCTCACGACAACAACAAAGTAAATCCAACAATTTAAAGAAATTCCCAAAACCACAACATGCGCTGTAAGAAACGCAGAACCTGAAGATTGAACGCAGGAACTTGGATCTTCAGGAAGTATCTGAGAGATATGGAAATGGAGACAGGATGCGGAGGTAGGTGAGATCGCCTTTGCACTCAGAAATCCGGTGAGGAAAATGGAAGAGACGGTGCGATGGGGAGAAGTTGGCGTCGGGCTCGCATGAGGACGGCTGCGACGTCGGCGATGGGTGGTTTAGGGCACAGACGCAAAGCAGACGCGGCGTAAGGCGTGGCGTCGGCTAAGGCTTCATGCGAGGGCTTCGGCTCTCTGCTCGTGCTCGACGCCGGAGTAGAGAAGGCAGGGCGGCGGTGGCAGTCACGAGGGAGAGGAACCGCTCGTGCGGTTTTTCGGCGCCGCTCGCAGCGAAGGGGAGAAAAGGAAATGCTCGGGTGGTTTCAACTGGAATCGGGGAAAAACTCAGGGCTTTAAGGATTTTATACAAGTTTTGGCTTTTTGTTTGCAAAAAGGCCCCGGTTATTAAGAACAAGGCATGCACGCGAAAAACATATGACCCCGGATATTTACAATACCATAGTCAAATATATTTTTAACACCGGTTTTTAAAAGAACCGGTGTTAAAAGTATTTTAAAGTTCAAATAATTATAACATATGACCCCGGTTATTTATAAAACCGTAGTTAAATATATTTTTAACACCGGTTGTTAAAAGAACCGGTGTTAAAAGTATTTTAATGTTCAAATAATTACAAAAATGCCACCGCCTTTTTTTTAACACCGGTTTTAATACAACCGGTGTTAAAAGCCGTTGTTAAAGGTCTTTTTTGTACTAGTGCTTTTCAGAAGACGGCGAAATCAAGGTAAGTGGTTTCAGTAGAAGTCAGTTAAATGAACTTATTTCGTATCTTTCTCGAGATTTGGCGAAAGCCAAACTCCGAATCGAATCCCTCCGACAGGAAGTAAAACTCCTGAACGATGGAGCTGACTCTAAACCCTTAACCGAGAAAGTTCAAGAAGGAACTCCTACTCAAGTTGAAAAACATGAGAAAGAGAACTCCTCGCTGAAAACACAGGTTAAGGATCTTAGAGCTGCCTTAGAATGAATCACTTCTGGTTCCAAGGGTCTTGATATGATTCTTGGAAAACAGAAGTCCGTTCTTAATCAATCCGGACTAGGCTATAGTACCAAATCAAGGCAAAGATCCTATTATGCTGTACTGAACTAATCCAGACCTAAAGTTCAGGCATGGGTACCTAAACTCTACCTGAACAAACCAACTGGACCAAATCAATATTGGATCCCCAAGGACAAGATTCACATCTTGCCTAACCATTACCGTGGCTTTAGTCCAGGGGGAGCCAAATTAATAACTATATTTATTGTTAAATAGAATTTAATTCTTGCAATTTGCTTGTTTGATTGTTTATTTAATTTCTGTAATTTACCATGCTTAGACTTAGGAATGATTAGTTTAAGGACTGAACAAACTTAACTGAAGCTTGACAACATAGTATTGGGTGGAGGTGAGATGATAGTACGTTAGGGAAACCAATTCTAATAAGATCAAGTTTAGTTGGTCTCTTTAGACTGGTGAAACTAGCCGAAGCTACCGATCCAAAACCCAAACTAGTTAGACCAGAACATTTCGAAGATTAATTTTGAAAATGAAATTTCATTAAACGGCTTTGTCATGGAAAGGGTTGATGATCCAATAAGGCTACAGCCAAAGAAGCCCTAGTGCCTCGCCAAGACCTGGAAGCCAATTTTTGAATTTCAAATTCAAATTATTCTTTGTAAAATTCGAATCTAACACAAACTTTCAGTTAATTATAGACTCAAACATTTTTTCAGCTGTTTTCAAAATCAATTAAGTTTTTCAAAATGAATCACAAAATAATTTTATCAAAACTAGTCTCACAAAACCTATAAGGCTAACTTGATTGATAACCCTAGACTGGGTGAGACGACAAATTCAATGAAAATTCATTTAATAACTGCATTCTCTTCAAACATATAGAACGACACTAACTTAACATTAGGTAAGCCATGGTTAAAATAGTCAAATCAGGTCAAAACTGGTCAAACAAGTCAAATCTGGCCAAATGCAATCTTTTAGGGTCAAAAACCAGTCCTTAGGGCGCCCAAACCCTTGCGGGCGCCCCGAGGCTGGTCGAAAGCAGGTTTTTGCCACTGCACGCTGACCAGGGTGCCCAGGTGCTTTCGGGTGCCCCCGTATAAGCCATTCAAAGACATAAAGCTGCCAAAAGGCAGCTGCAGCCCTGTCAGGGCGCCCTCGCCTGGCGGGGCCCCCTCGCCAGCCAGGGCGCCCTCCCGCTACAGGGCGCCCGGAAATGCCCTATAAAAGGGCTTCATACCCCCTTCTTCTCTTCACACTCAAACCACTCCTCCTCTTCAACTCTCTACTTTCCAAGAGACCTTGCAAGCTCTCATCCTCAACAATGCCTCCCCGAGCTGCCCGGTATAATTTTTCTTGCAATTAAGTTTTTTTTTAATTCCTTCATACTTTCTTTGAATGCATATTTCTTCTCTTAGAAGACGCCGACCAAACCAGGCAGAACTCGGTACCCAACCTAGTCCTGATCCTAGGTTTCCGAATTTATAATTGTGTAATAAGTTTGCTCGAATGACCTATAAGCCTATCAAAACGAGCTACTTAAATAGACAATTTTTTACCCAATCCTGTCCCTTAATAATGAATGTCATAAACTTTTATCAACTTGACAATCTAGTATTCTGCACCCATCCAATCAATACATCCTTATGTGCAGAATTTTACAACAACATAATTAGACAGGATGGTCTCATGTTCGTCACCACTGTTCAAGGAATTCCCTTAACTATCACACCTACACTACTCAACCGATTTCTAGGACTACGATTCTCGCAGTCCACCTTCTGTTGTAACCCTCCGAGGGAGCCTCCCTTTGATGCTCCCTACTCTCACATTACCTTAGACACGTTACACTCTTACTTCTTTAGGCAACCCCTGGCCAGACGATTTCAGTCAGTCGAACTATAGGTCCAGGACTAGGCTCTATATAGAGTCATAGTCCGATGTATTCTGCCATTATCTACTAGAGACGTCACTACTATGAGACCATTCCACACCTTTCTCCTATATGCCTTGATTCATAAGCTAGACATCGACATAGGACTTCACATGTTTCATGCTATTCTACATGCATCCAGTGTTACCACGCAAGGGCGGATACGCACACCCTACTGCCACATCATCACGTCCATATTACATCACCACGGTCGGAACATCACCGAGGGAGAGATGGCTGAGTTGACTGATTACGATGAGATAGGATATAGAAACTTCTCCCTAGCTAGTATAGAGATTTCTGGTACTGGGGTCTTGTCTTGGAGACGTCAGAGAGCTGCTCCCTAGATCGACTCAGACGAGGAGGTAGAAGTCGACGTCGCCGATTTAGCAGTCGAGGCACGTGCACACATAGACGAGCCGCCTCCACCGACCATCGACCAGTGCTTCACACAGATGCAGACGGAGATCCACAGACTCCGAGAGGAGGTCGAGGCCTATCACATCGAGCAGATGGACGCTCGTAGAGCCGATCGAGAAGTGGCTGATGCACGATACATTGAGATGATGGCACTATTCCGATCATGGCAGCCTGGCTCATCTGACCACCCTGGCCCTTCTTCATAGTTAGACTATTTTTAGCATTGTACTAAGTAACTAAAACTTGACTCATGTTTGACTCTACTGAACCTCTGTTTGACCAGTTAACCTATTTGGTTTGACTCATGTTTGACTTGAGTATCTGATCATTACTATGCCTAGTAGAATAGGTTAACTCTACTTTTGATTTTCTTACTGCTTTACTTGATTTGAAAATCAGTTTCTAAAAGAAGTTGAAAAACTGTTTTACTTAATATCAAAATCAGTTTTTTTTTCAAATTTTTCGACTTAGTTTTATTATAAAAACTACCCCTTTCAAAACTAGGGCTTTTTCGTAAATGGACTTAGCCTAGGCCCTAACCCTAGAAATGCATGCACCTATAGACTTAGAAGCCAGCATCACACAAGTACCTTAGGGTACTTTTGATTGATAACCTAGAAAGGGTTGAGATGCTTAGGTCTTTGCGTTAATTCAAGATGCTTTAAGTCAGTGCATCTGCAGTAATTGGGGCACTTAATACAACTTATACAGTAATCAAGTTAAGTGTCATGTTTAGAAAATCTAACTTGAAAAGAACACTTAACTTGACTAACCCTAGCGAAAACTACTGTTTATAACAGTCAGTGAGTAGCTAATCGGGTTAGACAGGACCCTAACCGAAAAATTAAAACTGATTTGATTGAGGTCATATCTTGAATTGGTTCAGTACAAGCAAATTATGCAGTTTTTTTCCTCTATTATGCAATCTGCATGTTTGCTATATTTCTTTATTTTTGATATATGGCAAAGGGGGAGAGAAAGGAAAGGAGAGAGTTTAAAAAAAAATTTCAAATTTTTTTCAAAATTCAAAACTCTATCCTTTATTCAAAAAGTATTTTAAGCTTTCAAAATTCTTCTATCTCTTAAGCTTTCAAAATTCTTCTAACTCTTAAGCTTTCAAAATTCTTCTAACTTCTAAGCTTTCAAAATTTTTTTTCTAACTTCTAAGCTTTCAAATTTTTTTCTAACTTCTAAGCTTTGAAAACCTTCTAAGTACTTTAGAAACTCAAGTTTTTTTTAAGTACTCATGTTTTTCAAACAACGTTCTAAGTGTTTGAAATCCTACTAAGTACTTTAAAGTTTTCATGTTTGAAATCCTACTAAGTACTTTAAACTTAAAGTTTTCAAAACTGTTTGAGCACTTTAAAAACTTAAGGCTTCAAGAGTTTTCAAACTTAAGTTTTCAAAATCTTTAAACTTTTTACAAGTAGAAAATTTTCAAAGTGCACAACCAAAATCATGATTGAAAAATTTGACTCTAAAGCATTTTTTCTTAAAACTAAGAACCCCACGAATTTTTGAAAAATCAAGGGGAAGATTCCTTCCAGGGGGAGGGAACTAAATATGCTATGTTTAACTTAACTTTTTGAATCTGTTGGGACCGGGTGCATGATGACATGGATACGGGTTTGTAATTTTAAAACTTAATTACATGCAGCGGAAGGTTTAGCATAAATAATTTCTCAAATTATTTCATCCACGTATCTAGCATGCAACCTTATATTGTGTAGACATGATCATAAATTAAAATTTTGCAGAAAGTAAACTAATTTACTTAATACTCGCGTAACTCGAAGTAAGGGACGAGATCCAACCGTAGCGTCCCTTGGAAGCTCCGCCTCTATTCGCGTCCACGCCGAGTTCTCTTCTGGATGACTTCGCAAAGCCACGAGTTTCGTGCTGACAAGAACTACTAGATTCTCCAAAGGCACGACAAGAATATCAAGAGAGAGAGATGAAAGTTAACCACCAAACGAAGCACGGAATCCGAATTTCGGGAGGAAGGAAGGAGTCACGATCCGCTTCTTCTTCTTCTTCGGCACCTTCTTGGTGGAGATGGCTCACGGCAACCCTAGGGGGAACCTCTAGGGCCGGCGCCCACTTGAGGAGGGAGAGGGAGAGAAGGAGAGGAAAGGAGGCTAGGCAAGAATCCTTGATCACTTGAATTAAATTCCAAGCCTTGCCTATGCACCTTTATATAGTAGCCTCTTTATTGCTAAGTCTCCTTTTTAACGGAATAAATTTTTCATAAGAAATTTATCTTATAAATTTTTCTATGAATTATTCCGTTATGCCAAGCTTTTATTATAACTTAATTTATAATAAAAACAACCATGTCTCCCCTTTTATTATGAAATAAAATTTTACAAGAAATTTAATATACAAATTTTTCTTATCATGGAAAAATCAATTCATAAATGATTTTATAAAATAAAATAAACCAATCCATGGTTCATTTTAATTTCCATAAAAAGAATAAATTTCTATATAAATTTCTTTATAAAAATTTTTTATATAAATTTCTTTATCCATAATTTTATAAAACAAATCACGCTTGATTTATTTTATAGTTTAAACCAAAAACTTGGTTCTCCCTTTTATTGTGGCCGACCAAACCAAAGAGGGTGGGGACCCTCTTTGGCCGGCCAAACCAAGGCCTCTTCTTCACGAATTAAACTCATTTAATTCGTCCATTAAGTCTTCAAAAGACTTAGCCATATTAAGCTTCCGATGCGTCTCTGATAAATTCAGATTCACCTTATCTCTCTTGATCTGAAAATTCAATTTTCAACTCGTTTTAAATCCCTCGGATTACTCGTAGTGTGTGTGACTAAATAGGCTTTCGATTTATGTTGGCCGTCTATAATCAACCAATTATAGGACGATCATGAGTGGCACCTAGTAGTACATCATGACCCCCCAATTAATCGAAAGATCAACGGTTGACCTCAGATATAATTCTGAAACCCTTTAGCAGCTTTAATGAGTCGTGCCTCATTCCCATCACCATCTTATACCCACTTGGTTTAGGACACGGTCTATGTGTGTCAGTCCCCACTAGGCTGACTACGTCACACCTAGCCCAAGTAATGTCTTTCTCATCCAACGGATTCTAATTACTCTCATATCATTCAGAGACTCATACTCTGAATATGTCATGCTCTGGCCAGAGGCTTTGAGTAACAATCCGACGATAGGCCTTGGGTATACATCCCCTCGCAAGGAGTGGTGAATCCTTTGTAGGTTGTTCAAACATCTTCGGGCACTTCGGCTTATACCCAATCATCCTGGGTCCACACCTCCTTGGAGATGCTTGCTTAAGATGTCAAAGTATAAGTCTTCATGACCAAGATGACTTGATCACCGCAAGTCAAAGGAACATCGCACTTAAGCTGCAATAAGAACTTCATTGACATATCTATATGTAGATTACCATATGAAGTTTTACAGCTAGTCACTCCAATGAACTAGTTCCCTTAACTAGCATTCATGTTTATCTTCGGACATCCCAATGTCATCAGCCAGTGAGAATCAGCTGATTAGAGAATAACACATGCTAGTCTCAACAGAATTGATAGTGTCCGTATTTATCAATTCATCGACTAGGGACTATTTCAATACTTCACAATTGCACATGTAGAGATATTAACTAGTTGTGAATTCATCACAAATTCTCTCATGCTGTGAATTGTATTGCGGACATTCAGTAAATGAGTTTAAGATCTCAATCAAATACACGAACATATATACTCAAATAGTGAATATTCATTTATTAAAGTAAATGATTACAATTATAAGGCGATTGCCTTAGGACACTTCTCTCATATTACTAACAAACTCTCACTTGGCCTAATGTCAATCGCTATGGTATCCAATACCACAGCCTCTAACATGACCCTCAAACTTGCTTTGATGCAAGGCCTTAGTTAAAGGATCCGCTAAATTCCTTTCAGTGGGAATTTTCTCAATTTGTATATCATTCCTAATTATAATCTCTCTGATCAGATGATAGCGGTGAAGCACGTGTTTGGATCGCTGATGAGACCTTGGTTCCTTTGCTTGTGCAATAGCTCCATTGTTGTCGCTGTAAGCCGGTATTGCTTCATCAATGGTTGGATCCACACCAAGTTCCGAGACAAACTTCTTGATCCAGACTACTTCTTTTACTGCTTCCGAAGCCGCAATATATTCCGCTTCCGTGGTAGAATCCGCTACAGTGTCTTGCTTGGAACTCTTCCAACATATTGCGCCTCTATTCAAAGTAAATACATATCCAGACTGAGATTTGGAGTCATCCTTATCTGTCTGGAAACTAGCATTTGTATACCCACGTATTACCATATCTCCTTCTCCAAATATTAGGAACACATCCTAAATTCTTCTTAAGTACTTAAGGATTGTCTTGATAGCCGCCCAATGATCCATTCCTGGATCAGACTGGTATCTGCACGTGACGCTCAGAGCATATGATACATTGGGTCTAGTACATAACATAGCATACATGATAGATCCTATCGCGGATGCATAAGGAATCTTATTCATGCAAATCCTCTCGTCTTTTGTGCGCGGACACATAGACTTTGAAAGGTTGAGCCCATGCCTGATGGGAAGGTAACCTTTCTTGGATTCCGACATGCTAAACCTTTTTAGCACTCAGTCTATATATGTAGACTGCGAAAGACCAAGCAACCATTTTGATATATCTCTATAGATCATAATCCCAAGGATATAGGTTGTTTCTCCCAGGTCATTCATGGAGAAAGTTTTGGACAACCAAATTTTAACCGACTGTAAGACTGATATATCGTTTCCTATAAGTAATATGTCATCGACATATAATACTACGAATACGACTGCACTCCCACTAACCTTCTTGTACACACAAGGTTCGTCAGGATTTTGTGAGAAATCAAACTCTTTGATTGTCTCATCAAAACGGATGTTCCAGCTCCTTGATGCTTGCTTCAGTCCATATATGGATCGTCGAAGCTTGCATACATTGGTTTTATCAACCGATGTGAAACCTTCAGGTTGTATCATGTATACATCCTCAAGCAGGTTTCCATTAAGGAAAGTTGTTTTCACATCCATTTGCCATATCTCATAATCATAATGAGCTGCTATGGCTAGGAGCATCCGAATGGATTTAAGCATAGCTACTGGCGAATAGGTTTCGTCATAATCAATTCCTTGTTTCTGACGATATCCTTTTGTCACTAATCTAGCCTTAAAGGTAATAACATTACCTTCCATGTCGGTTTTCTTCTTGAAAACCCACTTGCACACTATGGGCTTAATCCCTTCAGGTGGGTTAACCAAGTTCCATACTTGATTTTCGTACATGGAATCCATTTCCGACTTCATGGCTTCAAGTCATTTGTCCCTTTCTGAACTTTTCAGAACATCTTCATAACTGATAGGTTCGTCATCGCTTATGAGTAACACGTCGTTCGATTCACTTATGAGAAATTCGTATCTCTCTGGAATATTGCGTGTCCTATCAGACCTACGAAGAGGTGGTGTTGTTTTAGGTTCAACTGATAGCTCATCATTATGAGTTATTGGTTGTGGGTCTAGACTAGGTGTCTCTCTAATTTCTATTGGAGTTTCTTGAACTTCATCAAGTTCAATGCCACTCCCACTGTTTTCTTGTAAAAGAAAATCTTTTTCCAGAAATACAGCATGCCTTGAAACAAACACCTTTTGTTCCAAGGGATAATAGAATTGGTAACCCTTTGTTTCCTTAGGGTATCCAATAAATAGACATTTATCAGACTTAGCATCCAATTTGTCTGATACAGTCCGCTTCACATAAGCAGGACAACCTCATATCTTAAGGTGAGTTAAGTGAGGTTTCTTACTATTCCACGTCTCATATGGAGTAGTAGAGACTACCTTGGTCGGGACTCTGTTTAGCAAGTAAACAGCTGTCTTAAGTGCATAACCCCAAAAGAATTTTGGAAGAGTTGCATGATTCATCATAGATCTAACCATGTCCATCAAGGTTCGATTGTGCCTCTCAGATACACCATTATGCTGTGGTGTATATGGCGGAGTCCATTGAGACAATATCCCATTGTCCCTAAGATAATCTTGAAACTCTTGACTCAAGTATTCACCACCCCGATCGGATCGAAGTATCTTAATACTTTTGCCAAGTTGTTTCTCTACTTCATTTCTGAACTCTTTGAATTTCTCAAAAGCTTCAGATTTGTGTTTCATCAAGAACACATACCCGAATCGTGAGTGATCATCGATAAAGGTAATGAAGTAGCTATAGTCTACTTATGCAAGAGTTGACATTGGTCCACATACATCAGTATGTATTAGACCAAGCAATTCTCCCACTGGATTACCTTTTCCGGAAAAGGGTAATTTGGTCATCTTGCCTTTCAAGCATGATTCGCATGTATCAAATGAACCGGGTTCAAATGATTCCTGAATTCCACATCGGTGTAATTTGGTCATGCGTTTCTTACTTACATGGCCAAGACGACAATGCCACGTATAGGAGTCTATTCGATTATCTATTCGAGCACGTTTGTTGCTAACTTCGATATTGAAAACGTCACCGGATAAATCTAACGTGTAGATACCATTGCACAAAGTTTCAGTCCCATAAAGAACGCCATTTAAAGTTATGTAAGAACAATTGTTACTAAAAGTTAAATGATGACCCTTTTCATTCAAGCATGAAATAGATACAATGTTCTTTATTAACGAAGGAACAAAATAACAATTATCCAATTCTAAGACACGTCTAGTAGGGAGCTTTAGCAAATATGTTCCGATGGCAACAGCAGTAATTTTTGCTCCATTTCCAACTCGCAAATTGGCTTCTCCCTTGACGAGTCTTCTTCTATTCCTTATCCCCTGTATGTCATTACATATATGTGAGCTACACCCAGTATCAAGTACCCAGGTG
Source organism: Boesenbergia rotunda (assembly GCA_024364735.1). Taxonomy (NCBI): domain Eukaryota; kingdom Viridiplantae; phylum Streptophyta; class Magnoliopsida; order Zingiberales; family Zingiberaceae; genus Boesenbergia; species Boesenbergia rotunda. The sequence goes on from JAGFNQ010001547.1 coordinate 625,798, forward strand.
ATTGAGGAAATAGAGTGGCATTCAGTAACGAAGATACCTGAAGAGGATGGGGCATCGGATGCCTTCTTCTTCAAGGATTCAAGATAAACCTTGCAGTTTCTTCGCCAGTGACCCTCCTTGCCACAATGATGGCAAGTGCCTTTTGGTGTCTTTTTGGCCTTTTTCTTCTTTCCTTTATTCTGTTCTTTGGCGTTCCTCTTAGAACCCTTCTTCGAGGAACCAACTAACAGTACCGTCTTCTGATCCTGCTTCACAGAAGGCTCTACAGTCTTCAGCAGGTTGAGCAACTCAGAAAACTGGTCTGGAGTTGCATCTTCAGAAGGATGGTTAGGAAGTTGTTCTTCAAGGACAAGAGCAAGCTTCTCTGCCTTGAGGACTAACCTCAGGTTTCGAAGCCAGTCCATGAAGTTTGGCCCAGTCAGTTTATTGGTGTCCAAAATGGAACGCAAATTCAAAGAAGACATGATTGAGTGATTATCCTAGAAATACAAATTGAGCTTATGTGAGAAGAATGATAAAGAATGCATCAACATACATTAATTAAATCCTATTTATTTATCGAATTGAATAACCCTTTTTATCAATTCGAGATATCGTAGGAACATCTCCAAATAGGTTGATATCCAACCATAGATAAGAACAACCATGGCTGTGGCCATCAAGTTATTCTTAGCTATGAAGGTAGGTAATTATACCGATTACATATCACATATATGTAACTATTGTTGGTGCAAGTTGCATCAATGATGTTCTCCTTTATGTGTTTTAATGTTTGACAATGTACTTAAGTCAGTAATATGTTGAACAGACAAAGGGGAGCTAAGGAGAAGTAACCTAAGCCTGAGAAAAGTCCTAGTTAAGCTAGGCATGGAAACCCTAAGACCTAGCGAAGGGCCGCTAGGCTCTGGCGAAGGGCTGCCAGAAAGAAAAGACCTAGCAAAGGGCTGCTAGGCACCTGACGAAGGGTTGTCAGGAAAATAAGACTAGCAAAGGGCTGCTAGGCACCTGACGAAGGGTGTCAGGAAAATAAGTCCTACGAAGGGCTGCTAGGCACCTGACGAAGGGATGTCAGGGGAACAAGTCCTAGCAACGGCTGCTAGGCACCTAGCGAAGGGATGCTAGGTATCATAACCAAAAGACCTAGCGAAGGGCTGCTAGGCACCTAGTGAAGGGCTGCTAGGTATCGTAACCCTAAGACCTAGCGAAGGGCTGCTAGGCACCTAGTGAAGGACTACTAGCATAGAAGACCTAGCGAAGGGCTGCTAGGCACCTGGCGAAGGGCTGCTGGGGAATAAAGTCTTGGTCCAAGGGACTGAGCAACTTAGCTGAGCGATGACTAAGGACAGGAGTAGAGACG
>JAGFNQ010001548.1:0-35596 GCA_024364735.1 Boesenbergia rotunda
AACTGTAAGTTTGAGTTGATTTGAAGTGCGAGCTAATACTAAAAGAATGGATTTTTAATACGAAGAATGAGGGAAACACAAGGAGAAACCCACGAGATCCCGTTCGACAGAAGATAATTAAGCACCACAACATGTCATGCCGGAAAAAATGAGAATGAAAAAATCGATTTTGAATAACCCTTCGACTGATTCGGGAACCAGAAATCAAAAGAGTTCGGCAATTTCCAGGGTTTAACCGCAGCATATCTTACCCACTCGGCCTCCAGGTAGCGGGGTAGATGCGGAGCGCCAAAACGAGCGACTCCCGGGCGCGGACGAGAAGATGCACTCTAGCACCGGAAGAATCACAAGCGGCAGAGGACGAATCTTCTTCTTCAACAACAAACACGAGCGATCGCGAGGCGAAGAAGGCGAGAGGAGTGGCACTTTATGGAAGCATCAGGACTAAAACGCCCTGGCTAGTTCGCTAATTACAAATTGGTCCTTCTCTTTGTTGCGCTGTTATTTTCGTAAATTCGATGCCTTTTGTAGTCAAAAACCGTCTTGACCTGCTAGTGTCGGTTACTTCTCTAGTACAATAAACATTTTCCTTCCTATTTTATTTTTTTTAAAAAAATAATTTTGTACTTTAAAAAACATTATTTTATTTCAAACTTATTGTGTCCCTTAAACTAACACATTTGATTAGTCAACTAAACTGATTGAATTGATCAAGCTAAGCAAATCATACATTGAGCCTAATAAATTACTTGGTCTAGTCAGCTAGTATAACAATAGATCAATCGACTAGCGAAGTTGGTTGAGTAAATAGATTAAGTCGGCCGATTCATACAAGCCAATCGATCTACTCCGGACTAATAGGCTAGCTGTGCAAAATAGATTTATAACTAAATACAAGATTTAGTTATTCTTTGTTTATTCGGGTAATTGCAGAAAACTCCCCAATCTCTATTTGATCTTTGCATGCACTCCCCATTTGAGATTTTCTTTACATTCACTCCCTGATAGATTGAGTATAAATGAGTGAAATTTGAGTATACATTAATGAAAATTGAGTATAAAAGAGTGAAAATTGAGTACACAGTTTCTTGATGTTGTGGATGCAACCTTATATACTCAACTTTCTAACTTTTATACTCAACTTTCTTCAAATAATACTCACAAAACTGTCTTGTCAATCCCATCAGGGACTACATGCATAGAAAATTTTCAATAGGGATTGCATGCAAAGAAAATTTTAGGATTGAGGAGTTTAAGAAAATTTCCTCTTGTTTATTCCTGTTATATATGTTCAGTATCTAATTAAAATGGATTGAGTGAAATAGTAAAGTTGTTGTGCAGGGACAAGCAGCCACAAAACCAGGCATGCTCACCACTTTTCTTCTTCCTCAAGAACTCAACTCATAATGGAGGAGACTCGGTGGCAGGGACCTGCACTGCACTCATGCATGCAGACAAAGACCACACGCTTTGACAAAGCCATCAACACCAATCTGCCTACCACCAACCAAACCCTAAATTTCCATCTCCATGGATAACTGAAAGGTATAAAAGCTTCAAACATGGAGAGACAAGGGAGAAAGCAAAAGCAACTGGCGCATGCTTCCCTCGCTGGCTGCTGCTGTTCTCTGCAATAAACCCCAAAACTAACTGTGAAAAGGAAAAGAGAGAGGTGCAACAATGCAGCCCCACACGTAGACGGCATTGTTCTTAGGGTGCAAATTAATGAACAAGGTTATGCCGTGGATTCCTTCATAATTATCACACACGTGTGAGCATGGTTAGATTTCTTCATGGAAAAGGTCCGACTAGATCGAGGTGTTGAGCATGAGGCAATGATGACTTGGTTGATCATGAACTAGTGGGGTCATTAGACGCATGCAGAACTAATGAAAGGTGTGATGTGCGTGGGGGTCTGTTCAGGTATCTGTCAAGGTTTCTTGAGATGTTTCTCTGCATCATGCTCGATGTGCTTGACACACTGCTGAACAGTTGAAACCATCGAGTGTTGTTGCTGATGCTGAAGAGCTATGATTGACTGTTACTTCTTCTATTCTTTTTAACATTCTCAAAGAAGAAATGTAAGAAATTCACTACTATTCTTTATTTCATTGCATGAACCGAGCATACCATTAAAGAGCAGAGAAATAAAGAGCAGTAGAAGCAGATAACAGTATTACACAAAAGTAATTTATATCACCTCAATGATACTTTACACTGTTTGTGTGATATCCTAACTAGTTAATATGAACTTTGAACTAACTATCCACAGTGCAATCTTATGGAGACAAGATACATGAAACAAAGATGTGAATCAAAATTTTGAGTGGGTTGAGAGTGCACGACCTCTACAGGCTTTCCATGTTTGCGACCATCCAAGCAAAAAGTTGAGAATCATTCTCCTACTTGACGTATGGTATCTCTACTTGAATAAAAACAAACATTACAGTGGTTTACCTTGGAGTATTTGAGGCTGCTAATTCCCTCTAACTGTAAAATTTCTCGTTGTTGATTGAAGATGAATTTAGAGTTTCAGCGGTCTTTTTACAAATGGATGCTCCAACAATTGAGAAGCAGTAGGACGGTCATCAGGGTTTACTTGAACACACTTGCTGATGAAATCGTACGCGTCTCGAGAGAGGGAGTCCGGAATAGGTGGTGGTTCGTCATGGCCAATTCTGAATAAAGCTTGTGTCTGCAATGTTAAACAAAATCGATATATAGCAATCAGTATGACTTCTGCATAAATGTATTGCAATAGACAACTGATTGCAACAAATATAAACTCCAAAGCATGCACACATGCTATTAAGTGCAAATTAAAAGTTAACTGAAAAGTCAGTGTATTGCGAAGGGTGATACGACAATACATCGAACCATCTAACGATACATGTAATCAAAACTGACGAAAAAGAAGCAAGCAGAAAAATCCTGTGCCGATGCATCATTATCTCCTCTGAATGCCATAATGCACTAGCTCATTGTGCTCTCACCGCTGCGTCTAAAGTCCAATTCCAATTGAGGGTTAATATACCCATCCAAATGTATTTTGATCCGGTTTTATTACTATGAACTATGAATTAAAATTAATTATTTAGACATTAGTTTGTCATTAAATATATTTAAACTAAACTAACATATCTCCAAAGTTAAATTATGAATCAAACTCATAATAAAAATTTAACCAATAATTCATTCTGACGTGTTTCATTGACTTTTAATCATGCTAATTTAGAGGAGTTAATTCATTTACCCAAAAATATGTAAATATTGAAATTACCTATCAGTTATAAAATAATAATTATTCTAAAAGAATCAACCAAAAAGATAAAATACTGAATTTCAGTTTTGAAACTATACAATAATTTGATGTACTCAAAATAAACAGTACATCCAGATTCATAAATATTTAAGATTTATATAATATTAGTTTTTTTAATTTTGAAATAAAAACAACATTATTGTAATTTTAAAAGTCCATATCCATAATTTTTTTAATTAAAGAAAAGAAAATGTTTAATTTATTTTCATAGTTCTGAGTCATTTTAGATTTTCTATTAAAAGTTAAATATGCCTATATTTCAGATTAAACTTTCATTTATATGTTAAACTTTAATGAGGGCACTATATGAATATTTACATGCTAGATATTATTTAAACTTTCACTTATATGTTCAACTTTCATTAAGACTTAATAATGCGCTAAAAATATATATAGCAGATGCTAAAACCTGTGAAGATCAGAAGCAAGATGCTTGTTACTCCTTGGAAATCTTTGGACTAATATAGAGGAATATGAACACACGAGAAGAATGCTTGATAGTTACTTGAAGAAAGCAATTTCTATTGTTTTATACGAGGCACTTTAGCAAAAAAATTAAGAAACTTTCTTCTAATAGTGACGGATTAGTAACTAACCGGTTCCAGGTGAGGATAAGGAATCTGGCGAGTCAGCATTTCCAGAACCGTGCAACCAAGACTCCATATATCAGCAGCTCGTCCATACAGTCTTTTAGGATCAACAACCTGAGAAAATGCTACATTCAAGTGAGAAACCTTATTAAATTTAAAAATGACTTATGTAAGCTTCAAAATATCATTTTGTGTGAGTTTCGATCTTCGACCGCAACAACAACATAGTTTCTATGTTGCATTTGGAGCTCTTTCTATGTTGCATTTGGAGCTCAGGGAGGAGCTTGATGGACTTGAGGAGATGAAGACTAGAAAGCATGAGAGTCATGAGATTTTGAGTGTTATAATATTTTATTTTTTTTCTTGCATGTAGCATCATTGTAGCAATATTGTGATTGCTTAGTTAGTGGATAAGTTATCTGTGATTTGATGGAATTGAAGCCTTCTACCGAGGATGGTCTGTCTCCCAAGTTGTATTTGTCAACCAGCTTAAGACCCGAACTTTTGCATAGGTTTATGTTGATGTTAACCAAAGTGAATTATGGGTTATCTCGTAGACTCTTTTTTTTCTGTATTTATCAACAAAGCTTAAGACCCAATCTTTAGCATAGGCTTATGTCAATGTTAGCCAAGTGAATTATGAGAGCCTTTTAGAAAGAAAAAAAAAACTTCCATATCATCAAATCTACTATAGGAGTGAGAAAACTGCCATGAATTAGCAATGCATGACGCGAGCTCAAATTTTTTTCTATTTAGGTTTGAATATTGATATTGGAGCCTCCAGTCAAACAGATATCTTAGTTGATAATTATAATGTTAACATACTATGCATTATCATGTAGATTCTTTAGACAAAGTGCCACTTCCCACCCAATCCATAACAAAATGATGAAAAACGACAGTGTTCTAAAAAGTTTTGCAATGTTTATTGAAACATTCAGATATTCACTTAAAAGCAAGAAAGGGCCTTACCTCTGGAGCCATCCAATATACACTTCCTCTGCAAGATTTCAGCATGTTGAACTTGGTCGTCTGAAATGGATTTATAGCAATAGTAATAATGAATTATATATTCACAGACATTGTGCATTTAAAAAGTTCGCGAACATCAGAACAAACCTCCTTTGCCAATCCAAAATCTGCAAGCTTCACAGAGCCATTCACATGAACCAATATATTTGCGCATTTGACATCTCTGGCAGAAGAAATGATCTCTTAAGTTCCTTGTCATACGATATAGAAAAGAAAAAACAGAAAACCTAGAAAAATATGAAAATATAGTTAACATATGCTGTTAAGGAAAACATCTGCCAAATTATACCAGGAGATGATCAAAAATCAAGGACAAAGAATGAGTGACCAAATGAATCATGCTACCAAGATAATGAACAGATAGCATTGCATCTCCCTCAAAAGATTTGTTCGAATTTTTCTGAAAATTTTGAAAGAGCAAATATTCTTGTATGCCTGATTTGAGGTCACAAGCCAGGATACTTACATGATCATAATAAGAAAAATTTAAGTTATAGATGTATTCAGATAAGGGAATGTAGCCTCAACTGAGAATAGATCTAAAAATCTCAATATAATATTTAGTAGAGATCAGATTTTTCACCAATATAAAATAAATGGCTGCCTCACCTGTGCACAACATTACGCTCGTGAAGGTAGTTTAATCCATTTAAAATCTGTTTGGTATAAGAAGAAACCTGGGAATCTTGCAAACGATACTTCTGGTATAGAGATGCAAGGGAACCTTGTGTGACAAGTTCAAGGAAGATATATAGTTTTGATTCCTCCTACAAAATAATACATGCCACTATAGAAGTTATACAATGAATGAAGAGAAAACAATATGAAAAGGGTATACTTTTCTCATTCCACCCACTAGTCTTTTGCCACACATGTAGTTTCTGACAGAAGACATATTAATTAGGGAAAAAATCTCCTTTAGTTGATGATAATTTGATACATTTAACTATATGAAACCATCTTGAAGAATAAGTTCATGAAATTGTCAAGAACTTTGGTGATCTGTGAAAGGTGAAGCAAGTTATTACCTTGTCAGTCCCATAGTATTGAACAATGTTTTCATGTTCAAACTGACTTAGCAGCAAAATCTCCTGGCAGGGGAAAGTAAGCAAGGTCAGAATATACTTAAACTTGAATTTAAATTTAACTCAAATGGCGAAAGATAAGAGCAAGTTTATAAACAGCAACAGGATAAAACAATTTGACATTGGTATCATGATACCTGCTCAAGTTGGATAATACACTGTTGAGCATTGCATCCTTTGTCAAGCAAAGGCACTTCTTTAACAGCAAAAAATATACCATCCCTATGGACAAAACATATTTGGTGATAAATAATAAGTCAATCACATGATACTTAACCCAGTTTATAACTGCCAAAGCTTCCAAAAGAGCAAGATACAAGATCTAATTATACTAGATTGTAGATATGTGGACTACATACTACTGACAAACAAGGGAAATAACATCCAAAAGAACCTAAGTTTCACATGAATAAATTAAGTTGAAAGAATGAAAGAACTAACAAAATACAGGCTAGAATCTGTAGGGCATCAGAATCATATGAGAGGTCACCCCAGCACTTGCAAATTACTAAAGTTTCCACTTAAAAGTTAGATAAAGGTCATTCTTCCACTGTTTCACAATAGATGCCATCTAACATGTAAATCCAAGTATACTAGAAACTATCATTTCGTCTATCATATAATGTGAAACGTGACCAAAACTTCCAAACTCATGAACTGGTTTATATGCCACAACGAACTGGAACAATGAGATATTGAACTAGCATCTACTTAATCTTGAAAATTGGAAAGAGCCAAAAATCACACACAAAGGATCTATTTGAACCACAAAGACCTGGAAGTGTTGGATAGGTTTTCGAACATCTATTTGCTGAGCCAGAATGGTTTCATTTTTTTCTTAGTAAAAGCATATTGTATTCAATTTGGTGAATCATGCTACTAACACATTATGTAAATCAACAATAAGTCTCTGGATTAGTTTAGCATCATTACTTACTCACTGATCCCTTCATACACTGAACCAAATGAACCACTCCCCAAGAGTGCGCCACGCATCCATGACTTCATCTTCAGCTTGAACCTACCATTTGGAGAGATGATGAATGTTTCAGTAGTCGAACTGGATGAATCATCATCATTCATTGTTGAGTAAGAAGATGTCCCAGCAAAATCATCAGCTGATATGCCTTCCAACCACAACTCCCTCAATTCTTTGTGACTCATTTCATCAACTACTGGAACTCCCCCCTTCACTTTGTCCTCAGAATCCACAGATTTCATTTGACCTGACTCCCGCACACTCTTCTCTGGAGCCAAGGATCTAAGGTTATTGAAATTTGTGCTGGAAGAATCAAAAGATTGAACGGACATAGAGGGAGGAGTTTTGAGAGTTGATGGTAGATTGTTCCTTGTAGGTCCAGACTGTGGAGGTGAACAGGTTGTCAAAGGTGGTGGAGGAGAGAGAGCCGGTGGCCGGATTCCTCGGATCCCTCCATCTCCTGCCCTAGACCTTGGAGAAGCACATGGAATCTCGACGGGTTCAGTTTCGGAAACCACAGTATGGGGTTTCCGAACAACATGGAGCTTCATATCTTCTTGTCCCGAGTCCTGCCTATTCTGCTCGTCTGCATCAGAAAAATTGGACACAGAAGGATCCGAAGACAAGGTGTGGCTGCGGCTGATTGGGCTGTCCGGCTGAGAAAACCAAGACCTAGTTAGAGTATCTGGGAACGGTTGCACCTTTCGCTTCTCCCACTCGTCAAGTGAAATGGCAAAGTCCTCGGGACCGTCGAGACCGAGGCTGCGACAAAGCATGTCAACCTCGTCCTCGACACTACCGTCGATCCGGAAGCTCGTCTGGTAGGCGTAAGACGGCGGCCAGATGTCCAGCGACCGCGTCACGCGGGTGTTGTATTGCTCCTCTGACGCAGCAGCGGAGGATCCCGCTGACCACGACGCCCGCACTGCCGGCGCCTCGTATTCAATGTGCTTCAACGCGTTGCACCGCTCCAGTCTCGGCCGCAACGCCGCCCCTTGCTTCTGCTGACGCAGAGGAGGTTTCCTAGGCGACTTCCGGGAGTCCATCCCGAGCCACTCCAAGCCAGACGCCACGTTTTTGTGGCTCAAGAACGAGCCACCACTGTAGCACAAAACCGATCACCAAGACCGCAACAAGAAAGGATTTTGAGAAGCTGACCCATCGAAACCAATCAAAAGGCGAAACCTTTGGCTCAAAGAAGCAAAAATCCCAAATGATTCAGACGAAACGAGCTCACGCCTCGCGAAAGCAATCAAAAGATGCAAACTTTAATCCAGGGAGAATAGCTCATAACAAGAAAATTGTACGAGAAGAGCTAACGCAGTGAAGTGAATCAACAAAACGTAGCAAACTTCGGGCACAGAATGAGGAATCGAGAATAAATCGCCAAGAAAGTCGACGATCTATGGCGCTCCTCGACCCAGGAAGGGAGGACAAAAAGGAAAAATGAAAAACCGAGGCTTTAGGCATTCCGCAAGTCGTTGTCGAGGAGTGTGGCGAGGAGTGTGCGAAGACCTGTTCGCTGGTAAACGCGGCGGAGAAGACTCGATCTCGGCAGTCCGATGATACGCCGACCGCCGTTGGATGAGAGGAAGCTTTGCTTCGCTGCGTGGCGTCAAGGAAAGGTCGTCATCAGCCCGCCCCGCCGTGACGTTGAATGGATTCCATGGCCATTAATACCTTCAACATAAATTAAATTAAACATATTTTTTTATAAAAAAATATACGTGGATTTCATAATTATTTATAATACATAAATAAACTATTATATTAGAGGATATTTTTTCGATTTCATATAAAAAAATCTATCCTTTCTCATTTCTACACATTTAACATATATGTGATAATCATCCGATTATATTCCGGAGATAAATTAAATTAAACATAGAGTCCATTGTTACGATTCTATAAATAGCTTCCCATTCTAAATATTGTTTTTAAAAAATTAATAAATATTCATATTTATTTCAACTTGTTTATATTCATCCTTGATATTAAATAAAAAATTAGAGTTCATTTATCTTAATTTAAGGATCAATGTTATCCCAATGATAAATTAGACATCTGATTTAGAATTTTTTCTCGTAACGGTATAATAACGTAGATATTTATGCATATTTTCCTGATTTATGTCAGTGAGAAATTTTTATAAGATTAAATTGATCATCTTGACGATAATCGATTTGAAGAATTAGATATCTTGTATTATAAAAAAAAATAATGATCAATATTTAATATTTACGGTTCCCTAATTTATCATGATAATTAATGAAAAATTTTTATACACCGTAATAATTAATAAAAAAAATTTATTAATCGAATCGATTATCTTTAAAAATTAATCTATTCGGGTTAAATATCTGAATTATAAAAAAAAATTAAAGTTAATATTCAAAGCTACACTTGTTTGACTGAAGCATTGACATAACTAAGGCACCTTTGCCAACCAAAGGTGGGTTGTGGTCAATTAAAGGGGCGAACAAGCAAAAATGATAAATTAGAGGGTTTTTTATTGATCCTGTCGTGAAGTGGGATGGCAGCCCAACGGGTTGGATGGGCTTCCCGGGAGCCACAAGTCGATGAGGTGGTTGTTCATCGACCGCGCCTCTCCCCGTCCCTGCAAAATAGAGACCGTCAGCGAGCCCACCGGAGGAATCCCCAGTCAGGCACTCCGACGGTCAAGTCAGTCTTCGAGGGCAAATAGGTGGAAAACTGAATTGAGAAGAGGCAAGGGACGCGAGAACTCGCGCGCGCGTACCTAGCGTAGGGGGAGTGCCGAACTTATATGACCGGGAGAGCTGACAACCCTTGCTCGTGGTGAGGGGACAAAGGTATGGTGGTTGTCAGCTCGCGTGGAGCACCGAGGAGCGGCGTGATATGGTGAGGGGTGCTCCAGTAGTACGTGAGTACTGGGTGCACAGTACGGGGATACTTGATGCGCGGGTAAACCGCGAAGAGATGTCAGCGGTAGATAAGACACGAGGAAACACGTTAGCAGGATCGTACCCTGGATGTACGGGTGTGAAGGGGTGTAGGGGCGGGACAGCCCGTACCCCGAACGCCGACTGGCGGGTCCCAGTGCTGAGGGCCGAGTCGGGTAAGGACCAGTGAGCGTGAGCAGCCACACGGCTGACTGGTGATGAGGGTGCGCAAGGTACGTCCTGGGTCGGGGTAAGCTAGCAGGGACAACTAGGCATTTACCGAGTCGGCTGGCTAAAGGTGGCCCGGCCACCCTTCGCCGATGGTGTGATAGATCTCCTCCCCCCTTGCTCCTTTGGAGGAGTTTGCGAGCATGGGGAGCTGCCTACTATCCTGGCGGTTGCTTTGTCTGCTAAGCCTTCACGGCGCCAGGCTGGCCAGTGGGCCCGGCCTATGCCCATACCCGTAGGCAAGGTCGGGATCATAAGCGTCCCCCTCAAGTCTAGTCGAGGGAGGCGGCGAGTCCGACTGACTGGACTATCTTCGGCTCACGGACGCCTGGTGCGCCCGGGGGTCTCGGTCCCATCTGGGGGGCTTCTCCGCGAGTTTGCCGAAGCCTAAGGATTTCGGCTGGCCGATGAAGACACCCCGTCTTTCTTTTAACTGCTGACGGTTCCGTGCCCCTAAGCGGCTGAGAAATTATCATCACGGTTATTTACATCTGGGAAGGATTCCACGTGTCTCTTCCCCCTTCCTTTTCCAATCACCGAGGTATTTTTCCCCTGTTCCCTGAGGAACGAGGTTGGGTGTAAGGCGTTTTGCCTCCTGGGCCCCACTGGGCCTGCTCAAGCGGCTGCTGCTGCCCGCCGCTTCTATCGTGGCCCACCGCCAAGTGACCCCGTTTCCTACATAACTATGAAAAGTTTTCTCGTCCTTCACTCCGGCACATTGCCTTCCCTTCTCCGGCTAGGGTTGCGGCTACTTCCTGGGGTTCGTTACTTCTTCTTACGGTCGAAAACCCCACCTCTTTGGCATGTCTCCATGGCGTCCTCGCCCCACAACCCTCATCCCTGGTATGTTACCACGAGGTCTGTTCTTTCCCATGGCGACCTCGAGGCCCTTAGGGCGGAGTTTCACATTCCGCCTGACCATGACCTTCGGCTGCCTTCTCCTACGGATCAACTGGCCACACCGCCGAGGCACTACATTACCATTTCGAGGGATCACCTGTGGGCGGCCCTGCGCTTCCCCCATTAATCCCTTCATTGCCTTAGTGTGTCGCTACATTCGCATCAACCTGTCCCAACTGACCCCCAACTCCATCCGCCTCCTCTGTGGGTCCATCATCCTCTTCCTGTTGTACCGCTGTTCCTCCCACACCGAGCTCTTCCACCATTTTTTCTATCTGAAGAAGCAAGAATGGGGCGAGTTCGTTTTCCAAGCCCGTCCTGGGACTTCCTTCCTTTCCGCTCTCCCTGCTGCTAGCAGGGGTTGGAAGGAGAGGTTCTTTTTCATTCGCCCTGCGGCTTTCCCGACCTGGCCTTCTAACTTCCGATTGGATTTTTCACATATGCCTCCTCATCATATGGATCCTCAAAAGTTCCCTCCCTTCGAGCGTGCCCTTTTGTTATTCAAGGGTAAACATTACCCAGTCGGGCCACTCCTGGCCGAGTGCATCCTATCCGCCTTTGGTCTTAGTCTGGTACCCTTCATCCGCCCGGCCTCCTTATGTAAGTGGGTTTTCTTTTCCTTTTACTTACCCCTTGCTATTCCTTGACTTCTGTTTGCTGTCAGCCGAGATGTTGTATCCTGCTGCTCCTGAGGGGGGTTTCGGGTTGGGGCATGGTGAGGAAATGGAGGCACGTCTCAGTACGGTGGTAAGGGAGGAGCGGGCGAAGGCTGCGGAGCGGTGGGCCACGCAAGGGTGGCGCCCCGCCCTGCCGACCGAACAAGAAGCTCCTCTATCCCCTTCTCCTTCCCCGGCTTCCTCTGCCGAGGAAAAGGAGATTCTTCATTCGGGCTCAGAGGATACCCGACCTCTGAGTCATTCTTTGCGGCGACCTGCGGGCGTTGGCCCAGTGTCTATCCCATCCGACCCCTTGGAGGACTCTTCCAGTCGGCCCATCAAAAGACGGAGGGGTGACCCGTCGACTGCCACCCTCCTTGCGCTACCGCCACCCCCTCCTGCGGTGTTAATTACCAGGGTCGCAGGTGGTGTTGCCTTCGCGAGAGGCATCTCCACCTTGCCAAGAGGGGTCGGCTAGCGCCGGCTTGCTGCATATGCTGTTACCCTCGCTATCGGATTGGCGCCTTAGTATGACCCCACCAGCTGCGACACTGTCTCCGTGCGGTCTAGGGGCGTCCGCTTACATGGCCCGCTTTCAGATAGGTTTATGGCCGGCTTGCGGGCAAGTGGCTCAGTGAACCCTGCTGTGGGGGCGGACGACTTCATGGCCTCGGCCACCCAGGTATGCATCCGTCGATCGGGGCGTGTCTTATTCCTTCTCTTGCTGACATGTTCCTGAATCTTTTACAGCTTTGGGCCCAGGGCTACAGCATGAGTGTAGCCATGTTAACTCATGCCCAGGCCTGGGGTCGCGCTGAGAGGCGTGCGGCAGACCTTGAGGCTCGGCTCCAACACACCCAGCTGCTTTCAGGAGATGATTCTTTGAATGGCTTGAGGGCAGAGGTTATCGGCCTCCAGGATGTGCTGCGCCAGACTCAGGAGGAGTTGGAGATTGCCAAGGCTCAGCTTGCTGCCGCCGATGCGGAGGTGGTCCGTGCGCAAGAACGGGTGATCCAAGTTGAGCAAGCCCACCTCCATGATCGCAAACGCAAGGGCGAGTTAGAGGCGGAGCTCCTGAGAGCCAAGTCAGACCTCTGCTGGCCTAATGCAGAGGTCTCACCTCTCCAGGCGCGATTAGCAGCTGAGAAGCGGAATACGGATTCGCTCAGGACCCAACTCCAGGATTTGCGAGGCCTCCGTCCGGCCTGGGATGCGGCTCAGGCAGAGCTAGGAGAACTTCGCGAACAGGAGGCGTCCCGGGTCGCTCTGCAGGCCGAGCTAGTGGAATTGCGCGCCTATAAAGAGGCCGAGACGGGTCGATTGGAGGACCATCGATTGGCGTGCCTGAACGATCCGACTCATGCTGCCGAGATTTCCCGTCGGTTTGTAGATGTGCTAATGCAGTATGGCCTTAACGTAGTCCGTCAACTCAGGCTTCGTGGGTATTTACCCCCTAATTTGCCTCCCAATGCCGTGCAGCTCCTAGATTTGTGCAAGGACCTGCCCGGTGTGACTGACCAGCCTTTCAAGTGAGGCTAGCGTTCCTGCATCTCCTATTTTTTGTACCAGCGGGGCTTCCTGCCCTGGTCTTTGTAAAAGTCTAAGTCTTTAAGTATGACTTTCTTTTGCTTGTTGGAGTCATGTTTTCTTTTGCTCATGATGGATGCGTGGGTGAGTTAAGTGCAACAATTATTGAAGAGCGTGCTTCCAGGCTACGAGAGGGATGTCCTTCTCCCAGTGCCCGCTTGAGAGGGCTATCCATTCTTATGGGGTATGCTTAGGACCAGGGCTTATGTCTCAGCATGAGAGCCTAGTCCCTTCATCATAACCCAAGGCGAAGAGGCCTTTCGATAAATAGCCCGGGGGAGTTTTGGCTTTCTGGCCGAAGGAGACCCAGGGAGCGTGGGTTGCCACGCGTTCGCTTGGGGCTTTGACAGGAGCTGGCCTATGATAGTTTTAGCCTCCTGGCCGAGTAGGACCCGGGGAGCGTGGGCTGACATGCGTCCGCTTGGGGCTCGAGCCAAGGGATCAGCGGGAGCTGGCCCGGGATAAGTATGGCCTCTTGGCCGAGAAGGATCCGGGGAGCGTGGGCTGCCACGCGTCCGCTCGAGGCTCGAGCCAAGGGATCAGCGGGAGCTGGCCCGGGATAAGTATGAGCTCTTAGCCGAGTAGGATCCGGGGAGCGTGGGCTGCCACGCGTCCGCTCGGGGCTCGAGCCAAGGGAGCAGCGGGAGCTGGCCCGGGATAAGTATGGCCTCTTGGCCGAGTAGGATCTGGGGAGCGTGGGCTGCTACGCGTCCACTCGGGGCTCGCCAAGGGTAATGCAGCAACAATTGTTTGCCAAAGAACCATTCCCGAAGGGCGCATAAAAGGGATGAGATATAATCCAGAAGACCCAAATGTTAGGCACGCGGCGAGTGTATAAGATATACTCAAATTTCCAAATATGTGAGGCGCGAATAAGCCATAGTCAGAAGGCCGAACCATAAAGATGGAGAAGATATAATGGGACATCCAGAAGGCCAGACATCAGATGTGCGAAAAATATAGCATACATAATCTCCCTTATCCGCCTGGTTAGAAAAATAAACAGATCCAGTACTGCCCCGAAGGGGTCCGCCCTAAGGATTCTGGCACATCAATGATTTTTCCAAAAGCGGCTGACGAGAAACTTGTAGTCCCCGGGAGCGCTAACCGCCAAAACCCATACAGATCTCCCATTTTCACTTCCGATCAGGCTGCTGGTGTCCCTCCTTCTAGCACCAAATTTGATCCTGTCGCGAAGTGGGATGGCAGCCTAACGGGCAGGACGGGCCTCCCGGGAGCCACAAGCCGATGAGGTGGTCGTTTGTCGACTGCGCCTCGCCCCGTCCCTGCAAAATAGAGACCGTCAGCGAGCCCGCCGGGGGAATCCCCGGTCAGGCACTCCGACGGTCAAGTCAGTCTTCGAGGGCAGATAAGTGGAAAACTGAATTGAGAAGAGGCAAGGTGTTAGTGATATGAGAGACGTGTCCTAAGACAATCGCCTTATGATTGTAATCATTTATTTTAATAAATGAATATTCACTATTTGAGTATACATGATTATTTGATTAAGATCTTAAACTCATTTACTGAATATCCGCAATACAATTCACAGCATGAGAGAATTTGTGATGAATTTACAACTAGTGATTATCTCTACATGTGCAATTGTGAAGTATTGAAATTGTCCCTAGTCGATGAATTGATAAATACGGACACTATTAATTCTGTTGAGACTAGCATGGGTTATTCTCTAATCAGCTGATTCTCACTGGCTGGTGCCATTGAGATGTCCGGAAATAAACATGAATGTTAGTTAAGGGAACTAGTTCATTGGAGTGACTGACTGTAAAACTTCATATGGTAGTCTACATATAGATATGTCAGTGAAGTTCTTACTACATCTTAAGTGCGATGTTCCTTTGACTTGCGGTATTCAAGTCATCTTGGTTATGAAGACTTATACTTTGACATCTTAAGCAAGCATCTCCAAGGAGGTGTGGACCAAGGATGATTGGGTATAAGCCGAAGTGCCCGATGATGTTTGAACATCCTACAAAGGATTCACCACTCCTTGCGAGGAGATGTATACCCGAGGCCTATCATTAGATTGTTACTCGAAGCCTCTGGCCAGAGCATGACATGTTCAGAGTATGAATCTCTTAAATACATGAGAGTAATTAGAATCCATAGACTTGGGCTAGGTGTGACGTAGTCAGCCTAGTGGGGACTGACACACATAGACCATGCCCTGAACCAAGTGGGTATAAGATGGTGAAGGGAATGGGGCACGATTCATTATAGTTGCTGAAGGGTTTCAGAATCATTTCTGAGATCAACCGTTGATCTTTCAATTAATTGGGGATCATGATGTACTACTAGATGTCACTCATGATCGTTCTATAATTAATTAGTTAATTATGGGCAGCCAACATAAATTGAAAGCCTATTTGGTCACACGCATAACGAGTAATTCGAAGGATTTAAAACGAGTTGAGAATTGGATTCTCCAATCGAGATAGACTATTTTTGGTAAGTCCAAACAATAGTCAAAACCGAATTTATTTCAGACACATCAGAAGCATAGAATGACTAAGTCTTTTAAAGACTTAATGGGTGAATTAAATAAGTTTAATTCATTAAGGGATTTGATCCAAGGTGGTATGGTTTATTATAAGCTTAAAATAATCCATGGGATTATTTTATCATGAATTAAAATAAACTAAAGAGTTGGTTTGTTTTATAAAAATTTATAATAAATCAAAGATGACAAAATTTAATCCATTGGTGGGTTTTGAACCATGGACCTATGGTTTGGATGAAAACTTGATCAACCACTTGAGATGAATTCTCTTTTGTATAAATTTCTCCTCCAAATGGGGCGCGAACCCTGGGACGCTGGGCTTCTAGACTGACCATCGCGAGCGCTTCCCGATTTACCCTGGTGACCGATGGGAAACTTCCGTGGGACCGGGCCGGTCACCCCAGGTTCAATTTGTCTGCTGCCTGGTTTATCATTTTTTTTCTTTTGTATAAATTTTGGCCACCACAAGTAGATAAGGCTATTTTGGTTTGTTTTATAAAATAGACCAAAGGTTGGTTTATTTTATAAAAGGTTATATAAATTTTATATATATCCATTTTTATATAATGAACCATGAGTTGGTTTGTTTAATAAATTTTTATATAATGAACCAATGGTTGGTTTGTTTTATAAATTTTTATATAATGAACTAATGGTTGGTTTGTTTTATAAACTTTATATAATCATACCAAAAGAAAGAGAGCCTTGATTATGGATTGATTGAGAAATTATTCCATAATCAAGGAGAGGAGGCTTGATCATGAGAGCCTTGATTATGGATTGATTGAGAAATTATTCCATAATCAAGGAGATGTTTGCTTGGGAATTAAGAAACCTCTCCATATATAAAGGATCCAAGGGGTGCCTTGGAAGATGATCAATCTTAGAATTGCTTGGGCTCTCTCCTATTCTTCTCTCCCTCTCTCTTGGCCGGCCATAGGCCTTCCTCCCTTCTTCTTGCCGTGAGCAAAAGGAGAAGCACCGAGGCGACGAAGTTCTTCCGTTGGGACGATCTTCCTCTCCGGCCATCATCACCTTGGGATTGGCGCAAGTCATCTTCCTCCTTCTCGCCGGAATTGTGATTCCGGCCAATCTTGGTAGTGAGTCTTTCGATTTGATTACTCTCTCGGTTTTCGTCGTGTTCACGCAGAATCTAGTAGTTCTCGTGAACACGAAACTCGTGGCTTAGCGAAGTCATCCCGACGATACTCGGCGTGGATACGAATAGAGGCGGAGCTTTCAAGGGACGCTAACGGTTGGATCTCATCCCTTCTTCCAAGTTACGCAAGGTAATTCGTAGAGTAATTTCCTTTCCTGCAAAAAAAATTTATATTACAATTATGTGAACACATTGCATGCTTAGGATATGTGTTAGAATAATTTAGGAAATTATTTATGTTTTTGTTTCCGCTGCATGTAATTATGTAACAATTACAATACGTGTCTACGTCGGCATGTACCCGATCCTAATAGTGGTATCAGAGCGAGTTAGTGTTCGACATAATCATATAATTGTTTAACTTTGTCATGATCTCAATTTTGGAAAAAAATTTCATTATGGAAACTTTCCAATTATGGTAAATTTCTGATTTAGGAATTTCAAGGTTTGGAAATCCTCATGAAATTTCACAAACTTTTGAAATATCTCTGTTTCTGAAATTTTAAGATAATTGTGAAAACTTTCCATTTTTGGAAACTTTCCAATTTTGGAAATTTCCTATTTTTGGAAAATTTTCAATTTTGGAAATACGTAAGTTTTCTTTGTACCAGAAATTTATAATTATTCTGAAAATCTTTTATTTTTGGAAACTTTACATTTATGGAAAGCTCGTAATTTTGGGCACTTTCTTTTCATGAAAGTCTAGACATTTTATGGAAACATTAATTGACAATTAAATTCAAATTGGTTTTTAAATTACTAACAAAATTCTTTACTTTGGGGAGTGCCTCGGGGAGCCACCCAAATTAAAGTTGGTTGTTATAATTTAATTTCCTATTTTGAATATGAATTGTTAAAATTGATTTGGATATGCCTCGGGGAGCCATCCAAATTATATTATTAACAAGTTCTTTAATTGCCAAGTTTAATTTGGTTATGCCTCGGGGAGCAGGCCAAATTAGATTTACAACAAATTTATTTTCTTTGGGGAGTGCCTCGGGGAGCCACCCAAAGTAAATTATTTGTTGTAATTAATTTTCCATAAATAAAATATGTGATCAAATCTTAGAAAGTTTTGAGGTGATTCTCAAACGATAATTTCCTTATTTGATTTATGAGGTGATGCTCATACATATTATTGTCTCCAAAATTAATTAGGAAAATTATTTCCTATAGAGACTATTTCCTTAAATAAGATTTTCATGAAAATAATATGTGGTTGAATTAAGGGAATCTGTCTCTTAATTTAATAAGATTTGATTTAGAGAAATCAAAGTCTTAAACATATTATTTCCGAAATTGATTATGACAATTTAGGAAATTGTTTCCCAAAATAATTCCTTGAATAAAGTATGAAATTAGAATTAGGAAATTCAGTTCCTAATTCAATTAATGAGACTTGATAAATTAAGTCACATACATACTTTATTAAGGAAATCGTTAGAACATGACATAATTATATGTCATGAATGTGCTTAAAAGAAAAGGATGGACCCAAAACCCCTTACAAAATATTAAGGCCAACACCTTCCATTAATATGGTTAGAACCGGAGTTTTGTTTCTCGTTTGGGTTGATGGACACATCCATGCCCGACTTGAACCTCAACATGTTCAAACCATGGAATTAGTTTATGATTAATATAGTTGGAGTCAGAGTTCAATCCTTAGTTTTGATTGTTGGACACATCCAAGCCTGACTAAACGATTGAATGAACTCCAACCATATTAAAATTATTTCTTGATTAATGGGTCAGCCTTAAGCTTGGAGCATCGATTTGTTGTGCCACAGCCAAGGTCGATGTAAAGAGAGGTGCAGTTGGGTGCTATGTATATTGTTGCATACTTGTTAATGAGTTAACAACTCAATGATTTATGCAAACATTCAATTAGTTAATAGTATAATGTGATAGTTACATATGTATAATATGTAATCGATATAATTACCTACCTTCATAGCTAAGAATAACTTGATGGACTCTAGTCATGATTGTTCTTATCTATGGTTGGATATCAACCTATTTGGAGATGTTCCTACGATCTCCCGAATTAATAAAAAGGGTTATTCAATTCGAAAAATAAATAGGATTTAATTAATGTATATTAATGCATTCTTTATCATTCTCATCACATAAACTCAATTTGTATTTCTAGGATAATCACCTGATAATGTCTTCTCTAAATTTGCGCTCTATTTTGGACACCAATAATTTAACTAAGGCCAAAAAGACTGAAAAGGCACCAAAAGGCACTTGTCATCACTGCGGCAAGGAGGGTCACTGGCGAAGAAACTGTAAGGTTTATCTTGAGTCCTTGAAGAAGAAGACATCTGATGCCCCATCCTCTTCAGGTATATTCGTTATTGAATGTCACTCTATTTCCTCGTCCACCTGGGTACTTGATACTGGGTGTAGCTCATATATATGTAATGACATACAGGGGCTAAGGAAAGAAGAAGACTCGTCAAGGGAGAAGCGAATTTGCGAGTTGGAAATGGAGCAAAGATTGCTGCTGTTGCCATCGGAACATATTTGCTAAAGCTCCCTATTGGACTTGTCTTAGAATTGGATAATTGTTATTTTGTTCCTTCGTTAATAAAGAACATTATATCTATTTCATACTTGAATGAAAAGAGTTATCATTTAACTTTTAGTAACAATTGCTGTTACATAACTTTAAATGGTGTTCTTTATGGGACCGGAACTTTATGCAATGGTATCTACACGTTAGATTTATCCGGTGACGTTTTCAATATCGAAGTTAGCAACAAACGTGCTCGAATAAATAATCAAATAGACTCCTATACGTGGCATTGTCGTCTTGGCCATGTAAGTAAGAAACGCATGACCAAATTACACCGATGTGGAATTCTGGAATCATTTGAACCCGGTTCATTTGATACATGCGAATCATGCTTAAAAGGCAAGATGACCAAATTACCCTTTTCCGGAAAAGGTAAACCAGTGGGAGAATTGCTTGGTCTAATACATACTGATGTATATGGACCAATGCCAACTCTTGCACAAGGAGGTTATAGCTACTTCATTACCTTTATCGATGATCACTCACGATTCGGATATGTGTTTTTAATGAAATATAAATCTGAAGCTTTTGAAAAATTTAAAGAGTTCAGAAGTGAAGTAGAGAAATAGCTTGGCAAAAGTATTAAGATACTTCGATCCGATCGGGGTGGTGAATACTTGAGTCAAGAGTTTCAAGATTATCTTAGGGACAATGGGATATTGTCTCAATGGACTCCGTCATATACACCACAGCATAATGGTGTATCTGAGAGGCATAACCGAACCTTGATGGACATGGTTAGATCTATGATGAATCATGCAACTCTTCTAAAATCCTTTTGGGGCTATGCGCTTAAGACAGCTGTTTACTTACTAAACAGAGTTCCGACCAAGGTAGTCTCTACCATAGTTTGCAGAATCGCGATCCTGGATCGTAGGATCGTACGATTCTACGATCCTACGGCAGAAAACGATCCAGAATCGCGCAGAATCGTTTTTTGTAGCAGGATCGCAGCAGGATCGGTAGGATCGGACAGAATCGGACAGGATCGTATAGGATCGGACAGGATCGGAACAGAATCGGAACAGGATCGATGAAAGCTTTAAGAGGTCATAACTTTTGACTCGGATTGAACCACGTGACCTATAATATATCAAATTGAAACTCGTTCAAAGATCTACAAGTTAGTTTTAAGATTGAATCCCAAAAAATATTGTTTAAAGCCTTTTCAGAGGCCCAGAAGATTATTAATCTTTTTTATTATTTTTTTTATCTTTTACATCGTTAGTGTTAGTGTTTTAAGATTATTTAAATATCTATTTAATTATTTTTTAGTTAGTTTTTGATTAATAATATTATGTTATATCTTTTTTCTAAAATGATGAGTCTTTAGATGTCTATTATCTAATAGGTTGACAATTAAATTGGATCATCTTGTAATAAATAAATATTCTTGAAGTTAAACGTGATTATTTTCATTATAGTGTTAATAAAAATTGTATATTTTTTCATTTTAAGGGTTTTTGATAGGATCGTACGATTTTACGATCCGATCCTGACCGATCCGATCCTGACCCCAAATCGATCCTGTGTAGGATCGCGATTCTACGAACCTTGGTCTCTACTACTCCATATGAGACGTGGAATAGTAAGAAACCTCATTTAACTCACCTTAAGATATGGGGTTGTCCTGCTTACGTAAAGCGAAGTGTATCAGACAAATTGGATGCTAAGTCTGATAAATGTCTATTTATTGGATACCCTAAGGAAACGAAGGGTTACCAATTCTATCATCCCTTGGAACAAAAGGTGTTTGTTTCAAGGCATGCTGTGTTTCTGGAAAAAGAATTTCTTTTACAAGAAAACAGTGGGAGTAGCGTTGAACTTGAAGAAGTTTAAGAAACTCCAATAGACATTACAGAGACACTTAGTCTATACCCACAACCAATAACTCATAATGATGAGCTATCAGTTGAACCTAAAACAACACCACTTCTTCGTATGTCTGATAGGACATGCAATATTCCAGAGAGATACGGATTTCTCATAAGTGAATCGAACGACATGTTACTCGTTAACAATGACGAACCTATCAGTTATGAAGATGTTCTGATAAATTCAGAAAGGGATAAATGACTTGAAGCCATGAAGTCGGAAATGGATTCCATGTACAAAAATCAAGTATGGGACTTGGTTAACCCACCTGAAGGGATTAAACCATAGGATGCAAGTGGGTTTTCAAGAAGAAAACTGATATGGAAGGTAATGTTGTTACTTTTAAGGCTAGATTAGTGGCAAAAGGATATCGTCAGAAACAAGAAATTGATTATGACGAAACATATTCGCCAGTAGCTATGCTTAAATCCATTCGGATGTTCCTGGCCATAGCAGCTCATTATGATTATGAGATATGACAAATGGATGTGAAAACAGCTTTCCTTAATGGAAACCTGCTTGAGGATATATACATGATACAACCTGAAGATTTCACATCGGTTAATAAAACTAAAGTATGCAAGCTTCGACGATCCATATATGGACTAAAGCAAGCATCCAGGAGCTGAAACATCCGTTTTGATGGATCAATCAAAAAGTTTGATTTCTCACAAAATCCTGACGAACCTTGTGTGTACAAGAAGGTTAGTGGGAGTGTAGTCGTATTCCTAGTGTTATATGTCGATGACATATTACTTATAGGAAACGATATATCAGTCTTACAGTCAGTTAAAATTTGGTTGTCCAAAACTTTCTCCATGAAAGACCTGGGAGAAGCAACCTATATCCTTGGGATTAGAATCTATAGAGATAGATCAAAATGGTTGCTTAGTCTTTCGCAGTCTACATATATAGACCGAGTGCTAGAAAGGTTTAGCATGTCGGAATCCAAGAAAGGTTACCTTCCCATCAGGCATGGGATCAACCTTTCAAAGTCTATGTGTCCGCGCACAGAAGACGAGAGGATTTACATGAGTAAGATTCCTTATGCATCCACGATAGGATCTATCATGTATGCTATGTTATGTACTAGGCCCGATGTATCGTATGCTCTGAGCATCACAAGCAGATACCAGTCTGATCCAGGAATGGATCATTGGGCGGCTGTCAAGACAATCCTCAAGTACTTAAGAAGAACTAAGGATGTGTTCCTAATATATGGAGAAGGTGATATGATAATACGTGGGTATACAAATGTCAGTTTCCAGACAGATACGGATGATTCCAGGTCTGAGTCTGGATACATATTCACCTTGAATAAGAAACTCAATAAGTTGGAAAGGTTCCAAGAAAGACAGTAGCGGATACTGCCATTAAGGCAGAAAACATTGCAGCTTTGGAAGCAGCAAAGGAAGTAGTTTGGATCAAAAGGTTAGCCACTGAACTTGGTGTGGTTCCAACCATTGTTGAAGCAATTCCGGTTTACTGCGACAACAATGGAGTGATTGCACAAGCAATGGAACCAAGGTCTCATTGTGATCCAAACTTGAGCTTCGCCGCTATCATCTGATCAGAGAGATTATAAGTAGGAATGATATACAAATTGAGAAAATTCCCACTGAAAGGAATTTAGCGGATCCTTTAACTAAGGTCTTGCCTCAAAGTAAGTTTGAGGGTCATGTTAGAGCCTGTGGTATTGGGTACCGTAGCGATTGGCATTAGGCCAAGTGGGAGTTTGTTAGTGATATGAGAGAAGTATCCTAAGGCAATCGTCTTATGATTATAATCATTTATTTTAATAAATAAATATTCACTATTTGAGTATACATGATTATTTGATTAAGATCTTAAACTCATTTACTGAATGCCCGCAATACAATTCACAGCATGAGAGAATTTGTGATGAATTCACAACTAGTGATTATCTCTACATGTGCAATTGTGAAGTATTGAAATTGTCCCTAGTCGATGAATTGATAAATACGGACACTTTCAATTCTGTTGAGACTAGCATGGGTTATTCTCTAATCAGCTGATTCTCACTGGCTGGTGACATTGAGATGTCCGGAAATAAACATGAATGCTAGTTAAGAGAAATAGTTCATTGGAGTGACTAGCTGTAAAACTTCATATGGTAGTCTACATATAGATATGTCAGTGAAGTTCTTACTGCAGCTTAAGTGAGATGTTCCTTTGACTTGCGGTGTTCAAGTCATCTTGGTCATGGAGACTTATACTTTGACATCTTAAGCAAGCATCTCCAAGGAGGTGTGGACCCAGGATGATTGGGTATAAGCCGAAGTGCCCGAAGATGTTTGAACAGCCTACAAAGGATTCACCACTCCTTGCGAGGAGATGTATACCCGAGGTCTATCGTCGGATTGTTACTCGAAGCCTCTGGCCAGAGCATGACATGTTCAGAGTATGAATCTCTTAAATACATGAGAGTAATTAGAATCCATAGGACGAGGAAACGTTACTTGGGCTAGGTGTGACGTAGTCAGCCTAGTGGGGACTGACACACGTAGACCATGTCCTGAACCAAGTGGGTATAAGATGGTGAAGGGAATGGGGCACGATTCATTATAGTTGCTGAAGGATTTCAGAATCATTTTTGAGGTCAACCGTTGATCTTTCAATTAATTGGGGATCATGATGTACTACTAGGTGCCACTCATGATCGTTCTATAATTAATTAGTTAATTATGGAAGCCCAACATAAATTGAAAGCCTATTTGGTCACACGTATAACGAGTAATTCGAAGGATTTAAAACGAGTTGAGAATTGGATTCTCCAATCGAGATAGACTATTTTTGGTAAGTCCAAACAATAGTCAAAACCGAATTTATTTCAGACGCATCGGAAGCATAGAATGGCTAAGTCTTTTAAAGACTTAATAGGTGAATTAAATAAGTTTAATTCATTAAGAGATTTGATCCAAGGTGGTATGGTTTATTATAAGCTTAAAATAATCTGTGGGATTATTTTATCATGAATTAAAATAAACCAAAGAGTTGGTTTGTTTTATAAAAATTTATAATAAATCAAAGATGGCAAAATTTAATCCATTGGTGGGTATTGAACCATGGACCTATGGTATAGATGAAAACTTGGCCGACCACTTGAGATGAATTCACTTTTGTATAAATTTTGGCCACCACAAGTGGATAAGACTATTTTGGTTTGTTTTATAAAATAGATCAAAGGTTGGTTTATTTTATAAAAGGTTATATAAATTTTATATATATACATTTTTATATAATGAACCATGAGTTGGTTTGTTTAATAAATTTTTATATAATGAACCAATGGTTGGTTTGTTTTATAAATTTTTATATAATGAACTAATGGTTGGTTTGTTTTATAAATTTTATATAATCATACCAAAAGAAAGAGAGCCTTGATTATGGATTGATTGAGAAATTATTCCATAATCAAGGAGAGAAGGCTTGATCATGAGAGAATTGATTATGGATTGATTGAGAAATTATTCCATAATCAAGGAGAGGTTTGCTTGGGAATTAAGAAACCTCTCCCTATATAAAGGACCCAAGGGGTGCCTTGGAAGATGATCAATCTTAGAATTGCTTGGGCTCTCTCCTCTTCTTCTCTCCCTCTCTCTTGGCCGGCAATAGGCCTTCCTCCCTTCTTCTTGCCGTGGGCACAAGGAGAAGCACCGAGGCGACGAAGTTCTTCCGTTGGGACGATCTTCCTCTCCGGCCATCATCACCTTGGGATTGGGCGCAAGTCATCTTCCTCCTCGCCGGAATTGTGATTCCGGCCAATCTTGGTAGTGAGTCTTTCGATTTGATTACTCTCTCGGTTTTCGTCGTGTTCACGCAGAATCTAGTAGTTCTCGTGAACACGAAACTCGTAGCTTAGCGAAGTCATCCCGATGATACTCGGCGTGGATACGAATAGAGGCGGAGCTTTCAAGGGACGCTAACGGTTGGATCTCGTCCCTTCTTCCAAGTTACGCAAGGTAATTCGTAGAGTAATTTCCTTTCCTGCAAAAAATTTTATATTACGATTATGTGAACACATTGCATGCTTAGGATATGTGTTAGAATAATTTAGGAAATTATTCATGCTTTTGTTTCCGCTGCATGTAATTATGTAACAATTACAATACGTGTCCGCGTCGGCATACACCCGGTCCCAACACAAGGGACGCGAGAACTCGCGCGCGCGTACCTGGCGTAGGGGGAGTGCTGAGCTTATATGACCGAGAGAGTTGACAACCCTTGCTCGTGGTGAGGGGACAAGGGTATGGTGGCTGTCAACTCACGTGGAGCACCGAGGAGCGGCGTGATATGGTGAGGGGTGCTCTAGTAGTACGTGAGTACTGGGTGCACAGTACGGGGGTACTTGATGCGCGGGTAAATCGCGAAGAGATGTCAGCGGTAGATAAGACATGAGGAAACACGTTAGCAGGATCATACCTTGGATGTACGGGTGTGAAGGGGTGTAGGGGCGGGACAGCCCATACCCCGAGCGCCGACTGGCGGGTCCGAGTGCTGAGGGCCGAGTCGGGTAAGGACCAGTGAGCGTGGGCAGCCATGCGTCTGACTGGTGCTGAGGGTGCGCAAGGTACGTCCTGGGTCGGGGTAAGCTAGCAGGGACAACTAGGCATTTACTGAGTCGGCTGGCTAAAAGGTGGTCCGACCACCCTTCACCGATGGTCTGATAGATCTCCTCCCCCCTTGCTCCTTTGGAGGGGTTTGCGGGCATGGGGAGCTGCCTGCTGTCCTGGCGGTTGCTTTGTCTGCCAGGCCTTCACGGCGCCAGGCTGGCCAGTGGGCCCGGCCTATGCTCATACCCGTAGACAAAGCCGGGATCATTTATAATCCAAATGTGTCCGTTTTTAGCTAAATTAATTCTAAAAATGGAAGACATTTTCTCTTATTCATCCATCAAATAAATCTGGAAATACAAACAAATCTATGCTCAACAGTCAACTTTCAAGATACAGTCAACTTTCAAGATTTTTCTGTTCATTAGAAAAATATCCGACAATACAAACAATTGTTTAGGAGCAAGGTGCCAACTTTCATGATACAGTCAACTTTCAGACTTTTTCTTTTCATTAGAGAAAACTATTCAGCAATGCAAACAGAAGTGTTTAGGCGCACTGGGCAAGTGCGCCGTAATTGAAATTCAAACCATGAGAATTTAGGGAGCTTTACGCAGGGGGAGGCGGGATGACAAAGTAGAGCTTGTTAAACTTTTAAAAAGTAGTTGGCCGCATGACAAATTTAGGCTTTTAACTTTTTTAAAATAGTTGGCTTACCTACCTAAAATTTCTTGAATTTCGCCTAACTTAAAGTCCTCTACATCGTCCTCAACCAACCGATTAACCGGGCTAGGTACCCAATTTTATTAATCATTTTTTTTTCAACCAACTGACTGATGACTAAGGCAACTAGTAAAGCTAATAGACTTCTATTTAGGGATGAGCAAAAATTCAGTTAAATCGAATTAACCAAATCGAATTAACTGAATTTTGAAATTCGATTCGGTTAATTCGAGTTTCGATTTTTTTTTTATAATTCGATTCGATTTTTCAGTTAAATCGGTTCGGTTTCAATTTTGAGTTTTGTAATTCGATTAAATCGAATAAACCGAATAAAAATATTAATTTAATTATTTTTATTTAAAAATATAATTAATTAAATAAAATCTGATTATTTTATTTAAAAATTTGAATTAAATTTAAAATTTCGGGTAATTCGATTAATTCGGTCGAAAACCGAATTAACCGAAATTTTTTCTGTTCGATTTTCTCGATTTTTATCGAGAAATTCGGTCGGTTCGATTTTTCTGAAAAAAATCAGTTTATTCGATTTTCGATTTATTCGGTTCGATTCGATTTTAACCGAATACTCACCCCTACTTCTATTAGTCTCTATAAATTCACCCATAATACATTTGTAGAATATGTATTTCAGCTCTGTTTCGTCTCTTCTAATGAAACATTCACCAAGTGCTGTTGCTTTAGCTTCAACTGGATAAGACAAAGGTGTGTGACGGAAATGCATGGAGTCAACGGCAAAACTATTTCCTTAGCTGGGCACCAAACAAAGCTAAAGAGAAGTTGGCACTGAGATCTACTCAGCGTCGAGCAATTGCTGTCCAAACATCTGATGAAATCCCAGCTGTACCGCAACCGAAGCTCTACTTAACTGAGCTGGAATGAAAGTGAGGGCTCAAGAGACTTTGTATGCCACCAAGACTCTCTATAAAAGATATGGAAAATTATGTCGACTTCAAACAGTGTGGACTAATTGTCTTCCAGTCCAAATTCCAATGACCGAGGGAGAAGCAACATCCGCATTGACCTTAGTTTGAAGTGGCTGAATCATTGGAGCAGCCATTCAAACAAAGAGGCTGAATCGTTTGACAAATGACTACTCACCAACTTGTAAGATGATCTTCAAAGTTCCAAATGGCAGGGGATTGTAATCACCATCAAGAAT
Organism: Boesenbergia rotunda; assembly: GCA_024364735.1. NCBI lineage: Eukaryota > Viridiplantae > Streptophyta > Magnoliopsida > Zingiberales > Zingiberaceae > Boesenbergia > Boesenbergia rotunda. Next base: position 27,914 of record JAGFNQ010001548.1, read on the forward strand.
GTTGAAAGACGAAATGTTCAGGCACATACCATTCAGACCTGACACAGATTCAGTGCACACAGTCAGAAGGGTCTGGAGTTCACATGAGAAGATCAAATATCAAATAAGAACTTGCAACTTGTGGACACAATCAATTAGAATGACCTAAAAGCATGTCGAGCTCATGATAGGGACTCCCTCGTTCTGTTTTCTAAGAGTTTTAGTTCCTCGTGCCATTGTGACTTTTCTCATCTTCTCCATCTGTTCAGGTTTCACACCTTGTTGATCACCCACTAGCTTAGCTTCAGCTAGACGAATCTGCAAGTGGAGATCGTTATAGGCATTTCAGAAGGTATGGTATTAGTTTAAGTTTCTCAGCAGGCATTTTTTCTGAATGAATGGCTACATGAACATCAATACTATTTTGTTAGGGAGCAATTGACTGTAATATAAAAAGAGAAAGAAAGCAAGAACCAGAATCATATGGAGGTTTTGAATCAAATTTACCTTCTTTTTAAGTGCTTGAATTTGCTTATCAAAATCCTGGCCAGAAGACTTTGAAACTTCCACTGGTTCTGCAGAAGAGTTTGACACCTCTGGTATTGCTTGCATTGCCGAGAAGGTCATTCTACTTATCTGCTCTGTGACAGCTTCGACAAATTCCTCCATTTGAGAGGTACTATCAGCAGAAACAAATTTAGCAGTCCTTGCCACCTCGGCTCCTTCAGAAACCATGTTTTTTTTTTCTCTTTCAAGTGCAACCTAATAAAATTATGAGATATCTTTTGAGATTAAGAACATAACCGCCAATGGCAATATGAAGCTACAGGCTAGTTGAGCTCTATGTAGCTAGCAAAGGCCTCGAGATAAATTCAAAGCAATCAGAGGTGATACATCCCTAAAAGTATTTGAAAGAATAACTTAACAAGAACATACGCAAAACTCAAATTACCTCTATAAAGCTAAAATGATAGACACGTGAAGTTAAAAAATCTTACGAAGCCCAAAGGCAGCATTATTAGTAAGCCAATTTACAAAAGAGTATTGACAAGCAAGTCCTATCTTCTACTAGGGATTAGAGAAGACATAAGGAGAATATAAAAATTTTCAAAAAAAAAAGCAAACATATATAGAACTTTGTGAAGTAAAAGATATTGATTCAACATAAATTTTAGGTGAAATATTTCAAAAGTTTAAAACACAAGTTAAGTAGAGGCTTAGAGCAATGTGTGTAAAATCGTTGTCCATACAATGAGACCCTCTATTTACTCTTTTCTTGAAAAGCCTCGGGAAAACTTTTTTGTCCAATATGCAAACCTTTTATAGTTCCTTTTTGTAATGTTTATTTAATTGATTAGTGAACATATCAATTTGCACAAACAGGCGACAAGACCAAAGAGATACGAGTAAAAGATAGAAAACCTGATGCCTCTTTTCTTTTTACCTCTCGTTCCTCCTTGCCGATTTGATCTTTGTCTTCTCAGCCAGAGCCGGATCGTACCCTGTAGGCATTGTGACCTCGCTCGGTTTTCTTAACTGTATCCGTGAAGACATTGCGCCCCGCGCCGTGTGCCAAAAAGGAGGCACCTTTACCCAATGACCAGAACAATATTCAAACTTTATCAAATCAAAGAGGAGATTTGAAGAAGGAGACTCACAAGGGCGCCCTTGGACTGATAGATGACAACCTAATCCTGAGGGGACGTATCCGGCGCGGATGGGAATGGGCTTTCTGAGGGTTCCGTCGGGCCTCCGGTTGGGCGCGAGCAGGGATCGCAGGGGGGCCGGCGCCAGCCTTGGCCATCGCCACCGCGGGAGGGCGGGGAGGGCGATCGCAGTTTTGGGGTCCTCTCTCTCGCGAATAATTGTGAGCAATTCGGTGGGTGTGGATTCGGGTCATCGGGTGGCTTAATTTCTTGGGCCGTGGGCCGTGGGCCGTCTAATTGATGACATTTTAATAATTCAAGAATTTTCTTTTCAATTTGAAAAGTCAGAATTACCCTTCCACTTATTACTTTAACGGCCGTGGGCCGTTTCATTTATGACATTGTATTAATTCAAGAATTTTCTTTTCAATTTGAAAAGTCAGGATTACCCTTCCACTTATTACTTTAAGAGCTATAAAATGTCTGAATTTAACATATTGAGGATGTAGTTAGATTGGTGGAGAGATCGAACACTCAATGAGAGGATTTTATATTGCCAAATTAGATTATTTTTATCCACTGAATTATTTGTTAAAACTGTTGGAGGAAATTCGGAGAATTTATAATAAATTGAAATTACAATAATAATTCTAACTTATCTATTGAGTGGCCCAAGCTACTTTTCCCAAACTGCATTATCTCGAGCAGTGCCTTTCGAGCTCCCGACCAGGGTCCCGAGCTCCCGAACAGTGTCTCCCGAGCTCCCGAGTGAAGCTCCCGAGTGAGTTTCCCGAGCTCCCAAGCGAAGATACCGACCCGAGCAGTGTCTCACGAGCTCCCGACCCGAGCTCCCGAGCCGAGCTCCCGAGTTTCCGAGCAGTAGTCGGGTGTCTCCCGATCGACCAGGAATTTGCTGAAGCTTGCACAGCGCAGTTTCCTTGAAATAGATTTGTCCTCCTCCGCGGTGCTTCGAGGTTTAGATGGACGTCTGTCTCTCAGGATACAACAGCATATCACGGGTACAACGAAGCACTCGTTGCTCGTGGCGAACTGAGGAAGTACCCGACTGCTATCAGAGGAGGTCGGGGAACGAGGTGGAGTAAAGGAGAATTTCTCTGTATCTTCTTCGTGTGCTTTACTCTCGATCACGACCTCCTTTTATAGGCTCAGACCCCCGCAGTAACGAATTAATCGTCGTTTACTACCATTTACCCAACCAGATCCAAATGTCTGGGGTTACCGATCTTGCATTAATCAAAATTAATGCATCATTTCCATTTGAGCAAAAATTAATTTGGCAAAACGTTGGTTCATCTGCTTGGACAAATTTTACCCCAACCGGTCGGGCATTCGACGCGCACAGGTCATGCACGCACACGAGTTCGATCACTTGGTTCAGTACAAATCTGGGCCCTAGATTTGCACCCCTGCGCATCCACGCGTGAGAGAGAGCCTCTCCCCTAGCATTTGTTCACAACTATCATGCTTGTGAAACAATATAAACCAACCATTTTGTCTTAGAACTCCCAATGTGTAACTAAAGCCCGACTCACAAGGGAGTCCCTTTATTCTCCTCCTCACTTTTTACTCACTAGAAAGTTCCAATGTGCGACTAAAATTCCACCACCTCCTTTTTCATTCACACTAGATATCCAAGATATCCAACAAAAACACTTATCATTTTTGCCATCAAAATGTTTGAGAAAAACATGCACTTTGATGAGAAAAAAATATATAATCTAATCCTATAAGATGATCAAATTGGATAATTTCTAATTTTTACTAAATTGTTTTAATGATTATAAACTATCTAAAGTGGTCAGTTAAGCCTATAGATAGAGACTTGGTGAAGCATTCTAGAGTCCGAGGCTTTAGATGATTACATTGAATAACCATTGACCATCAAAGTGTTTTGGTTAAAATATCATGATAGTTATATCACAATTGGTCAATATATTTTATAGGATGAGAGGTCATTTGAGTTTGATCAAGATGGATTTAGTCGGACCAAGGTAGATCGGAGATGGATGACCTAGTTTGTCTAAGGTGGATATACTAATTAGCTTGAGCAAAACTATGCTAGTTGAGTTTACCTAAGATGGATGTAGTCTGGCTCAACCGAGGATACACATTGCATGTTGTTAAGTTAGTTTATCCATAGAGATCACTAAACAAGTTTAATTTACGGTCACAATAGAGCAAAGTAAACAATGGGACTCAGAGCTATATTGCAAGCTCTAGCCAAGAGAAAACAAACACTCAACAATTAATTGAGAAAAATGTTTTTTATTTTACTTTTTAATAAAATGAATTTTATTATCATGGCCACTAAGTCAGGCTTATTCATGTCTCGTAGAAAACGTAGCCATTGAAGAGAATTTTCATCGAGATTAAATGGATTAATAATCAAATAGAATATCGAGGCATATTATAATTTTTCCTAAAAGAATAGCTTGTAAATACTAAGAATGCCATCAAAGTGAAATATAAAATCAATGAATATATTTTGACAGCACAAAACAGTAAACACCTTCATGATCCCATTCAAGAAACTCCATCTCGGTACTTAAAATCCTAGTAAAAACAGTAGATATGGACACAAATTCGAAGATCCAATTAATCTAATCTATATTTAGCACGCGTATATATACACTGAGATAATTAAGATGAACTAAACTGTACCTTAACCACGATGATTCATGCCTTGTGCTACACGTTGATGACATGCAGTCGCATGCATGCAGTGTGCCACTGCAAGTCCAAGGGAACAACAAAGATATATACATGAAATCTAAACACAAGAAGTAGGTATATATATATAGATCAATGTATTCATGATATTGTTGTACAAGTCCACCACCCTGCTCGTTACGAAAAAGATCCACTCTTTCCTTTTGTTCTACCATTGGAGCAGTCCTTTAGCACCTCTTCAATATATAAAACCAAGAAACCCTAATTGGTGTAACAACAGTTAAAGCACACTACTGGTCCTCTGCGGCGTATGGTGGTGGGCATGCAATCGATTGAACACCACGCATAAATTAGCATGCGCGCGCGCGCGCGTGCCATCGGGCTATGAGTGCATGTATCGTCCACGGGCGTCACGCCGACCTGTGCTCGAGTATGCTGGGCAGGCCGGCGGCGGCGGCGGCGGTGCGCTGCCGCTTGCTGATGGCGGCGGAGGAGTCCTCCGCGGCCGAGGAGGAGGAGGCGGATGCCGGTGTCGCCGCGCGCTCCATGGCGGCCTTCAGCGCGTCTCGGATCGCGGCGAGGGAGGGCAGTTGGAGGTGGCGGTCGTCGCTGTCGTCGTCGTGGTCGTGGGCGATGAGGAGGACGACCTTGATGCGGCCGGCGAGGGTGGTGATGTCGGCCTTGAGCGCACGGAGCTTCAGGGCCTTGAGGGCTTTGATGAGGTCGGGGAGGAGGTCGGCGCGGTCGTCGCAGCAGAGGGCGGCGCGGACTAGGGACTGCTCGCTGCCGCTGGGGGCTTCCACGTCGTCGGCGGAGACGACCGTCAGCTCGTCGGCCTCCGTCGGAAGCGAGCTCTCCTCGGCGATCTCAGAGGTCTGGCGCTTCAGTTCCTTGACGTGCTGGATCACCTCCGCCAGCAAAGACGCCTTGTCCGTCTACTCACGATCAAATCGATTACTCACCACAAACAAACAGAATCGCAGAGCAAATTATAAAATTACAAGAACAAGATTCGATCAACATGCATGATTCTATGTTAAAAATAGAAGTTGGGATTAAATGGGGAAGGGGAAGCTGCGATCGATCGATCGGAAGTTGATCGATCAGTAGTGTTTGCATGCACGGTTCCAGATGGAAATGGAATTTGCGTTGGCGAGGATCGAGGTCGAGAATGAATCGAGCAAGTCCCTGCAACTGGTGCAATATTAATTATTAATTCCTTTTTCTTCTGACAGAGGCGAGTGCGCGTGCTTCCTTGGACTACTGCTCCTCCTTCCGGCAACTACTCTCTCTCCATGGAAGCTTTTTGCCTGCTTCTTCACCCTGGTTCCTCTTTTTCATGTCAAAGAGGCGGCTCCTCCTCCGACTTTGTCTCTATGTATCTATCTATCTAGCTAGGGCGATTATAGATGTGCGTAGGCTTAATCGATTTTTATCGGTAATTAATTAATTAATTGATTGATTGCTTACTTTGGTGGTGCTGGGGAGGAGGCTTCGGAGGCGGGCGAGGTGAGCGTTGATGCGCTCCCGCCGGCGGCGCTCGGCCTCGCTGTGGCTCTTCGACGCCGCCAGCGCTTTCGCGTCCATGATCTCCTGCGCCGTCATCTTTCCCATCTCGAAAGGGGCCGCCGCGGCGGGCGACATCAGCACCCCCGGGCGGTAGTTGCTGCAGTTATAGAGCGCCGCGAGTCCCAGCGGATCCGCGGCCGAGGACGACGACGGCCCCCCGCGGTCGTAGGCGAATTGGAAGGGCCGCCGCGCGCCGTAGAGATCGTGGTAGAAGGAAGTCAACGACGGCGGCGTAGGCGGGATCAGGAGGGCCGGCCAGGGATGGATCGTGGAAGTGGCTACGGCAGTGCAGTCGTTGCGGATGGAAACCGTTCCTTCCTCCGCCGCCGCTTCTTGATCATAGACTTGGAATTCACCGGCGTCGCCGCTGTCGCCTTCCATATCGACTCGGTTCTTGAAACACAAACAGAAGAACACATGCATATATATCAGCCGCGGGAATATTCAATCATCGATGGAGATCGTCCACGGCGTGGTCGCATGATGAGGAAGAGCAACTTTTTGTCTCCCCCTTTGGTCGATCGTATAGCCAGCAGCAAGCTCAAACCCTCATGCGCGCGGATCGGAGGAAAGGGAAGAAGAAGAAGAAGAAGAATGATCACTTGGCTCTTACGCGATTCGCTCTGTGATTTCCCATGCCGAAATCGAAGACGGCTCACCTCGTTCGCAGCCCTATTATTACACCTCTTCTCCCCCGACAACAACTGATCAGTGCCACTAAATCAAACACGCATATAAAAAAGAACAGAACAGAGAGAGCGAACGGAAGATCAAGCGACCAGTTCTGATGAATCCAGTAGTACTGTGACGCCAAAATAAAATAAAAGAAAAGAAAAGAAAATGGAAAGAAAGGAAAAAATAAAAAGATCGGGAGGAGATTTTCAATTTCCAGTTCCACGCCTCCTGCTCTGCCTCTCCGGAACGAAGTAATGATTGTGTCTTTCTTGGAATACACTTCTTCTTGAGCTTCTGTTGCAGGGTTGGGGAGGGAGGGGAGGGGAGGGGAGGGGAGGGGAGGAGAGGGGGTGGCGTCAGTGGGACTGTCGCTCTCGATCGATCGGCTCTGTGTTTGGATAAATGATGCATGCATGTTTCAGAAACATGATCTCGACTATCTATTTTGCCTCTGCTGTTGCTGCTGCTGCTGCTGCGCCATCAGTTCGCGATCGGATTAATTTGGTGCGTGAGATCAATCGTGTGGCTGGTCTCCGGTTCCACTTTAACGCTGCGTTCGAATCCGGAGCGGCAAGCCAAGGAATTGTAGAGTTCGATCGATGCAGGTGCATGGAGAGGTTACAATCAAGTTTCGATTTTGATTAATGAAAAGAGCTATGACACGCTCAATGGCCTCCGGGGATGGTGTAGTGGTAGGGTGATTAATCGCTATTTTAAGTATTCACAGTTTGATCCTTAGCTACGGCGTATTTGTAGAAATTTTTTTTCCAAATAGGGCGCGAACCCTGGGACGCTAAGCTTCTAAACCGCCTACCGCGAGTGCTTTCCGACTAGCAGAAGCTAAGCTAGTGGGTGATCAACAAGGTATGAAACCTGAACAGATGGAGAAGATGAGAAAAGTCAGAGAATGGCACGAGGAACTAAGGGGGCGTTTGGTTTGTGTCGTTTTTCATTTTCATTTTTCAGAAAACCGCATTTTCTAGTTTTCTGGAAAATGATTTTTTTTCATTCTCCAGTTTTCCAGAAAACGCTATGTTTTTTTCTGGAAAACAAAGCTGGAAAATGCAAACCAAACATGTTTTTCAGAAAACCGCATTTTCTACAGAAAATGAAAATGAAAAAC